>JBBJLS010069970.1:0-12401 GCA_037577275.1 Bryconaethiops microstoma
GGTGAGGGTCCTGAAGCCTGTTTTGAGAAAGAAAAATGTTGAGTTGGTTATAAACAGCATGTTCCAGGACTTTGGAAAGGAAGGACAGAAGAGACACTGGTCTGTAGTTGATAACTGAGAAGTCCAGCATGGGTTTCTTCAGAATTGGTGTGACCACTGCTGACTTAAAAGCAGATGGGACATGGCCAGTTGTTAAGGAGCCTTTAATGATGTAGGCGATATGCAGGATTAGATCCGAGGAGATCATCTAGAGTGTACTCGACGGGATAGGGTCGAGCGGAGACGTGGTGGATTTGCTGGACATGAGGAGCAATGACACATCCTCGGGAGAGAGAGAGAGAGGCGAGAAGCCAAGAAACTGGGCAGGTTTGGCTGGTCTTAGGCTGATGGCATCTTGTCAACTAATTAATAACTGATCAGAATCTTGATACCTTATGCCTTACAGAGACCTGGATTAGACCTGATGAATTTGTTGTACCTTAAACATTTAAGTGCCTTAAATGTTAAACAGATAACTGAGTTTAAGTTCTCGTCCTTTGAAACTCTGTTCCTTAACATAACTAATCTAGATACAAATAAGATCTCTTTCCCTAATTACTGTCTACAGGCTAACAGGGCCATATACAGAGTTCTCACGAAATTTCAACTGTTTTATAGCAAATTTAGCAGTACGCTGTGATAAAATTATATTATTGGAGATTTTAATATTCAATTTGAAAAAGAACAGAATCCTTTAAAATATGCATTTACCTCAATTCTAGATACTGTTGGCTTCAGTCAAAATGTAACAGGTCCTACTCACTGGTGTGGCCACACACTTGACTTAATCTTGACTCTTGGTGTTAATGTGGATAACATAGCTAATCTCAGTCCTCAGTCATCTAAGATCACTACCTCATTACATATGATCTTAACCATAATTTAAGCACATCCCCTTCACTTTTGTATTAGTCATAGTTCATAGTTTTATTGAAAACCTCCCAGAAATATCATTTGGCACTCCATCTTGTCCAGCAGACCTAGATAACTTGACAGAACACTTTGAGAACTCTCTTCAATCCGCACTAGATAATGTCACACCTCTAAAAGTTAGACAGAAAAGGCTGGCCCCTTGGTATAATGATCAAATACATCCTTTAAAGCAAAATGTATGTAGAATAGAGCGTATATGGCGATCTACCAATTTGGAATCCGTCCACTCCGCCTGGAAGGCGAGCCTTTGAGTCTACAACAGAGCACTTACCACAGCCTGTCATCCCTCATTGAATCTAATAAAAACAATCCCGAGTTTCTGTTTAGTAGAATTTCTAAACTAACTAGGAGCCAGGGAGGTGCAGAACCACAGGTACCTGCAAACCTTTTCAGCCATAAAGTAGAAATAATTAGAAATTCAATCTATAAATTCCACTCCACCACGTTTGCCGCCCAACTCAGCAGATACAAATACTGTTCAAAAACTCAGCCACAGTTAAGAAACTAATATCTTTTAATCCAGTACAAGCTTGCTTGAAGAACTCCTACCAGTGATCATCGGACATCTTCTATCAGTATTAAACGCCTCACTTAGTATTGGTTATCTACCAAAATCCTTAAAACAGCTAATTTTAAGGATTTTGGTAGATAACCAATACTAAGTTAAACTTCTGTATAAAAAACAAATCTTAATCAATGCAAGATAAAATTATCGACCTATCTCTAATCTTCTATTTCTTTCTAAGATTGTAGAGAAATTCATGGCCCACTAGTTATGTTCGTTACTACACAAAAACCATATATTTCAATCTGCGTTCCGGCCTCATGATAGCACAAAAACAGCCATAATAAAGACGGTAAATGATCTTTTACTGGCTTCTGACAAAGGGCTTGTCTCTTTGTTGGTTCTGCATGACCTTAGTGCGGCATTTGGCATGACTGACCACTCTATTTTACTAGACAGACTAGAAAACCTTGTCAGAGTCACTGGAACTGCCGTATCCTGGTTTAGATCATACCTGACTTAACATGGAATCCTCAGCACCCTCCAAAGTAAAACATGGTGTCCCACAAGGTTCTGTATTAGGACCTCTTTTATTTACTTTGTATAGGCTGCCATTAGGGATGGTTATCCAGAAACATGGGATTAGTTTCCACTGCTACGCAGATGATACACAATTTTATATCTCTGCCAACCCAGATGATGAATTTAGATTAAATAAGAATGGAGACTGCATTAAAGATTTACAAGACTGGATGTCCCTTAACTTTCTCTTACTCAGTGCAGATAAAACAGATATAATGCTTGATCTTGCTGGTTCCTCAGCCTCAACTGTGAAGAATCTTAATGTCACTATAGATCCCAATGTTTCATTCGACACATGTATAAGTACTGTTACTAAATTAGCTTTCCTTAATTTATAAAATATTGCTAAGTTATGGAGTGTACTATCTCTCCATGATGCTGAAAAATTAGTCCATTCCATTATTACTTCCAGACTCGATTACGGTGGCAGCCTTTTGTCCAGCTGCTCCAACAAAAATCTAAATAAAATTAAACCAATTCAGAATGTGGCAGCTAGAGTCCTCATGGCAACCAGGAAATTTGACCACATTAGCCCAATATTATCAAGACATTATTGGCTTCCTATCAAATTTCGTATTGATTACAACATTCTACTAATGATATATAAAGCCTTGAATGGCCTCGCAACTGAAATCCTCAGATTACTCAGATCTCAAGGTACTGACTACTTACTTGTCCCCAGAATTACAAAAGCTTTAGCAGGGGGAAGAGCATTCTCATACATACAGTAGCCCCCAGGCTCTGGAATACTGTTCCGAATAAAATTCGGGACTCAGTTTTTAAGTCCAGGCTGAAAACCTACTTGTTTAGTCAGCCTTTCTGTAATTTTTCCTGTCAGATGAGAGGTGTAGAGCTGGGAGGTTTGTGATGGTGAGATGGAGGTGAGATGGTGTCTCAGGGCTCTCTCATGCTTATCATAAGTCTCGGTTCTGCCCCTTCTAGCTAGGCTACTTCAGCAAAATACGCCAGAGTCTTAACTTGCACTCCTCACAGATATAAATAATTCTCTGTATATTTAAACAGAACTAACTTTCTTTTCTGTTTTCTTTGTCTGAGGGGAACTGCTTCCCAGGCTTGCAATCGCTGGGGCCCCGTGCCAAAATGCCCTCGACTAGTTTCGGCAGCTCAAAACTCCACATGTGTTCTACCCCAATTTAGGGGAAACTGCTGCTTAAAGCTCCAGCCGAAATTGTTGCTCTTGATCCTGTTGTTTATGGACTACAGACTCTCAGTTACTCTTACAAAAAAATTTATCCCTGTGGACACTTAGTGGTTCCAACTCTGTTAGCTGTAGATGGCCTATCTGTCAATAGTCTGGTTCTTGAAGGCCTTCTCTTGTTATTTATTCCCATAAAGAATCTCTTTTCATTCTTTTTGGGTTGACCTGAGGAGGATGGGTTCCCCTTTTGAGCTGAAGTAGTGTTTCCTCACCTCTGTCGCCTTTGGCTTACTCACTAGGGGCTCCGACCTGTATTCTGTAAAGCTGCTTTGTGACAACTTGGTTGTAAAAAGCACTATATAAATAAAATTGAATTGAATTGAAGTACAAATAGATTGCCCCAATTAAATAAGAGTAGAAAAGTACAACAATAAATAATAGAACCATAGTGTAAAAGGAATAAGGCCTAAAAACACCTTAGTTTTTGTAGCTGTTTTTTTATTTATCCAATGAATTAAAAATGGGCTCAAAGTGGAATAGTCAACTTTTCTCTGTTAACTCTCCGTATTAGATAACTCTGGTGATTTAGGGCATAAACTTTCTATTATTATTACATTTATTACATTATTAGACTTAAAATGTTACTTTTACACTTTTATGCAGATTTCTTGCTTATTTTTATGCTTATTTCATCTCATAGATCACTGAAAAAGATTGCTCAAATTAAATGAGTATAAACATATAACAATAAACAATAGAACTATAGTGCAAAAGGAATAAAATACAGAATGTGTACAAACACCTTTGTTTTTGTAGTTGTTGTTTTTATTTATGCTGTGAATGAAAAATAAAGTTCTCTGTATCCTTATCAAAGTGAATAATTTCATGATTTGTGACAAACATTCTATCATTTTACATCTATTGCATTTCTTACTTTGACTCTTTTATGCAGATTTCTTGCTTACTTTTTATGCTTATCTTAGCTCAAAGCACACTGAAGAAAGGCCTCTGAGTAAATAAATAAACTTGTCTGTTCATGTTTCTTGAAAGGGGTTGTACGTTTGGTCATCATCACTGGGGTTCCTGGCCCCCCACAGAGACAGAGTGGACTCAGAGCTGCCTGCTATTTGATGGTGAGCTGGGTGCAGTACAGCTCCACACCAGGAGGTGGGGTAGATGGCAGGTGAAGCGTTGTCTCACCCCACAATAACATGATCTCAGCAGAGAAACAGGAGCACGTCCTCGGAATATTATGGCGTCCACGGTGCTCAGGCATTGTTGCAGGATCCGCCCCGTTAAAGCCCACATGTCCTTCTTTGCGTCCCAGGCTGCAGCAGGTAGGAGGTGCAGGGGCAGAGGGGGTCTGGCGGTGTGATGAACGGGGCCAGGTTGTGATGCTGTCATACCATCTAGTCCTCTCCAGACTGACGTAAACTGGTGTAAATATCTGAATAAATCTGCAAATCTGTCATTTTACACAATTACAGTTGGACACACTGGACAATTCCCGTCCTACACCAGTTATTGCAATGTGTCGGGAACAGGACAGCAGTCTTTAACACATTAAAACTCAATGTGTTCTCAAGTTTATGAGAATCTTTATACTATATACTTCACATTCCATTACATTCAACTAACCTTAAGTAACCTGATTTTCAGTCTATTTCCCAAATGATGTAAATTGGGACAGGGAGACCCAGGGCCCATCATTTGGGGAATGTAAACTTGGACAAGGATATGCAATGTCCATCATTTGGCAAATGGACATTGAGATGGGGAGACCCAATGTCCATCATTTAAGAAATAGATGTTGGGACATGGATACCGATAGTCCCAGTGTCCATTATTTGGAGAATGGACATAGAAACAAGGAGACCAGGTGTCCCAGTGTCCATTATTTGGGGAGTGGACAAAAGGACATTGAGACTGCGAGTCCCGATGGCCTTCATTTGGTAAATGGAAACTGGGACGAAGATACGGAGTGTCCATCATTTGAGAAATGGATATTGGGACATGGAGATGGGCAGTCCCATTTTCCATAATTTGGAGCATGGGCATTGGGACGCGGAGACAGGGAGACCTGATGTCCACCATTTGGGGAATGAACATTGGGATGTAGAGACAGGGTGTCCCCCCGAGTCACAGTGTTTGCTCTGTACAGGAGTGAGGCATAAGACCACCATCCAGTATGCCACGCGCCCGGACCTGCCCAAACTGGCCTACAGAAAGCTGAAGGGGAAAAGTCCAGGAGTGGTGTTCCTTCCCGGCTTCGCCTCCAACATGGACGGTCAGAAAGCAGAAGCCCTGGAGGAGTTCTGCAAGTCTCTGGGTCACTCCTACCTGAGGTGGGCAACAGTGGTGGTGAATTTACAATTACACTTCTGTTTGTTTGACTGTAGTCTATAGAGACAGATCCAAAGGAAAAATGCAATGTAATATGCATGTATTAATTTCTTCATATTTTCCTTTGAATCACCTTGATGGTGCAATAATACTGTTTTATTCCTGTTAAACTGTCTTATCTTTGACGTATTGGGTAGATTAAATGAAAGAAATGGGAACAAATGTTTTACTGCGACAGGCCACTAATTGCCTAAAGATGCCAGGAGCCTAGATAAAGGTGTTCTGATTACTCAGCATTCAGCAGCACCACCGCCTGATCATCTGGAATCATCTGCACCTGTTTCTTTACTGGTTCAGGCCATAGGTTAGATGTGCTTTGTTATGTTTGAATGGTTTAACAAACAAAAATATTCCTCTGATACTGGTTGTGAGACGGACAGCTTGAAGCATGTTTCAGTTTATAGACACACGTCTGTCAGTTTTACCTTATTCAGAGCTACTAATCATTCTAATGTAGGTGCTGTTTGGCTTCATTGTCCACCTGGACAGAGATGTGATCTTGTTATCATGGTGCTAAATGTGGCACTCAGGTTTGACTACACGGGCTGCGGAGCCTCCGAAGGGCAAATGACGGACTACAACATCGGCACATGGAAGAAAGATGTCTTGTACGTACTGGACGAGCTGGTGGAGGGACCTCAGGTAAGGACGAAACCAGGCTTACTTTCAAAAAGGACTGCACAATTAATTACCTGCTAATCCTTATCGGAGTATCTGTCTCTGCAATATGCAAATGAGCCTATAACCAATCACAGTGTTTCTGACAGGGCATCCAATCTCAGTTCCAGGTGAGTTACTGGGTGTTCTGGTGAATCAAGATCTTCATGTAATCACAAAAGGCTAATTTTTAACCATTAGAGTTGGCAAAGCAGTGCATGAATGGGTGGGGCTGTAGCCAGAATAAGGAGATATTTTAAATGTGTTGGTTTTGTGACATCACATAAACTGTGATATGAAAATAAGCTGTTTTTGCAGCTTCTTTACCATATATGGACTTTATGGATAGGGGGAGTGAATGTGCCATTTGAAATGATATTTATTGACTTTAAGCCTTGTTAATTCCAGAAAAGTGATATAGGTCCTTTAATATCTTCTTAAACGCAATCTGTAGCAGTAACACACGGTACTGATATTGTGCAGTTCTGTTTAAAAGTGTGTTAATTTCATCTTTATGGTGGTTTTAGTCTCAAACACAGACCCCAGATCAGCCCCCCAAAGGCAGGTGAGGTGCAGCACCGCTGATCTGCAGTCCTGAAATGTTTATCACAGCCAATAATATTCTACATGAGGTCATATTACATGTTGTGTACCAGTGTAAATAACACTGTACATAACTTGGTATGACCACAGAGCAGGTGGCTGTTATGAGTCACAAATTGAAAAATATCCAGTTCATTCTTTAAAAAAATTGTACATAAGAGAAAATGTAATTAAGAGTTTGAATCAGGTGCCAGATGAGCTGCTGCGTCACGTGCTGATCGAGTATCCTGGCCAGCGCCAAAATCTCATGAGGCAGCAACTGATGGCGTCATACTAAATGTGATAATGAATCTACGAAATGAGAGAGCAGTGAATATTAAGGGTCACAGTCACACAGACTCCACTAATCACACAAAGTTGTTAGAGGCAGATAAATGTTTCACTGCGACAAGCTGCAGAGTGCCTAAAGATACAAAGAGCCTAAATAAAATGTTCCAACCACTCTGCATTCAGCAACACTAGTATACTGATCACCGCCTGCTCATCTGGAATCATCTGCTCCTGTTCCTTCACTGGTTCATGTATGATTCATGCGTAGGTCACTGTATGTCTTAACAAACAAAAAACATTCCTCTGAAACTGGTGAGGATCAGGGACCGGACTGAAAATGAACCACCAGGTAATAGAAGTATTTTAAGCTCTGAGATAAAGCTCTTTGTGTTTGATATTTTCATCTCTCTCCCTCTTACTATCTCTTTCTTATTGTAAACCTGTAGATACTGGTAGGCTCCAGTATGGGAGGCTGGCTGATGTTGCTGGCTGCTCTTGCGAGACCAGAGAAGATCGCTGCCCTTGTGGGCATTGCTGCAGCTGCTGATCACTTTGTCACAGTCTTCAACTCACTGCCAATAGAGGTGAGGTCAGACATGAAGTGTCACTCTTTAGGCAGGGATGCACTGTACCACCAACCACACTAATTGCCAGTTTGTTAGACACCTGTCTAGCAATGAAACCTTATATTCCTGGGGCCATTCGGAAACACTGTGGGTGTCATGCTGAAACTGTCCTTCCGATGTAGCCATGTAGAACGTGGTCTGCAGGGAAGTTCAGGAATGTAGTGCTGTCCAGATGCTCTTCAGTGAGTATTGGAGCTCTAATATGTACCTGGAGATGTTACTCATACGCAACACACTTTCACCACCAGTCTTGACACCAGACTTTTTCCCTCTCCTCAACAACCCAATTTTGATTGTCATGTTTCCACTAGAGACCTGCTTTCTCATTTTTACTGATAACATCAGCATGTGATGGCCTTCACCTGTTGTAACCCTTTCAGGACAATTTTAGACAAATAGTGGTACCTCAACTAATGTTGAATCTGCTTCCTTGTACAGTTCTTGCTATACTCCTTTGGATGTTTGAGCTTTTTGTCATCATCATTGGCTGTTTTTTGGTTTTCTTGTCATTCTTTGTGAACCATAACCCATTTTGGAGATGCAAGAACTGTTGGGACGGCCATCATGCAACCTTCGGAGTTGCTAAGGTTACTCAGTAACCCAACCATTTTCCCCAACCCTGCTCTCCACCAATCATGAACTGATGCTAGAAACACTGGTCTGTCTGATGTTTACCATATACCATGGTCACATGATGGATCATTTGCAGAGAGCTGAACTGGTTGAACTTGTAGAACCACTGTTATGATGCAGCATGCAGTTACTTTTAGCCTCATTATGTGGAGGACCAGTGCTCAAGCATGTGACCACCCCTCATAATATTAACAATTTTGTTAATAGTGCTCAGCCCGTCTTGTCATGCCCCCCTGCAACTGCAGTTCTTCACATTTTCCATTGAAACTTGGTAAATAATCTTCGTAGAGTGTAAAAATGCAGGGAAGACACCAAAAAATAGTGCTGGAGGCATCTGGAAAAACTACTGCTACTAAATGCTCCTCTTCCCCCACACCCCCAACAGACTAGGAAGGAGATTGAGGAGCGCGGCTCATGGTCTTTCCCCACCCGTCACAACGAAGAGGGCTCATACACGATCAGTCTGGACTTCCTAAAGGAAGCGGAAAACCACTGCGTTCTGCAAAGCCCGATCCCAGTAGCCTGCCCCGTACGCCTCATCCACGGCCTGAAGGATGCCGACGTGCCGTGGCACGTCTCCATGCAGGTAGCCGAACGCATCCTCAGCAATGACGTGGACGTCATACTCCGAAAGCATGGCCACCACCGAATGTCGGAGAAGGAGGACATCAAGCTGATGGTGTACACCATCGATGACCTCATTGACAAGCTGACCACACTGGGATGAAGTGGACAGAGGGGTTCAGCAGAGGTTCTCGAGGGCCTTGGTTGACATTCAAGGAAAGAGACTGGTAGGGAAAGAGCACTAGGTGGAATGGGGCAAAGGTAGTGAGTACCATATGAGGTCAGAAGCCATGTAGCTATGTTCTATTACTGAAACGGATAAATGACAGCTTGCTTGTAGGTCAGTGTTCTAACCTTTGGGGCAATACTGGGGTAGTGAACATGCACTTGCACAATTTCTATACCGTCCTCCTCAGGCAAACTTAGTGATCTGTGCAAGAACCACTCAACATATTTCACAAAAGGAACTCTTCTTCTTGCCTTTATTTTATTTGATTATTTTTAATTCCATCTTGTTACATTGTCTGGGCCTTTTTTTTTTTTCTTTCTAATTATTTATTTCATCAACCCTTCTCTTTCTCTATCGGTCCCAGTATCTTAAAAGGGACAAATCACAGAATGTCTGTGCCTTTAATTTTCTTTTACTATGTCCAATACATTATTGCTGGAGCTTCTCAAACATGTTCCCAGTGCCAGGTTTTACTCTATTTTAGCTCCCACTAGACCTGTACCAGGTGTTTAGTGGGCCATTTGTTTTCTGGTGTGTTGGGTACTACTGGTAGAAGGAACACCAATTTACTAACGCTACTGGTAAAGCTAGTGGTTACTGACCACTGCCCATTTCACTAATATTGTTTATTGATTCTGTTAAATTTTTTGCATTTTCCTTCAGAACACAGCTGTTTCCACATGCATGAACTTCATTCTCACAGTCTCACAAAATATAGTCAAGTCAGCAGCGCAAATCTGTTAATAGGGGATCATCTTTGGTACCTCGTCGCAATGTTGTGTCCTGAAATTAGGTGTGATGTCAATAAGGTAAGATGTAATTAGGTTGAAACTGGAGCAGAAATCAGAGAATGTTCAGAAGTTTGCCTAGTTTGTTTTCTTTTTTTTTGCTATATTGTACTTTCAGTTTGGGGTAGGAATCACCACACTCAATGACCCAGTACAGTCATGATATTTGGTTGCGATACTATATTGTTATCGACTTGAAAGCAGATGTATGCTGTTTGATGCAAGAGATTATTGAGGCCTTGCACTACCTTGAGGACAGAAGCAATGCTATCAGAGTAAAGGTATATATAAATGCAAACACTGACACGTCACACCATCGTATCAATGTAATCTCGTGCCAGAAAAAAATCACAAAACTACACTCTTGATTTCACTGTATCTGCTTTTACCTGGTTCATAATTAATGACTCGCTTGTGACCAAAGTGCCTCACAGTGAAACACGGTGAACAGGTGAGGCTCCTTTACTCCAAGCAGTGCCATATGCATGAAATTAAGACCAGTCTTTGTTCCTAGTCATACTTGTAATGGTCCAATCACAAGTGGACAGCTCTAGGAATATCAGTTTACACCTCATAAGAAAGGGTCTCCACATGCATCTCAAGGGACGACCCACACACCATATGCAAATACACATATATATTACTTTCATTTGCAAAGACCAAATGTGTTGTTTTTAACCAGCACTGGGCAGTGATGCACTTCCCTTTCCAAATCTGCATAACTTCATTTAGAGTGTGAATTAGTAGAATCATTTCATTGGATTTCATGAGACTGATCTGGTTAACCCATATGTCCAAAACACTCATCCATTAGTGTTAGCAGGATTTAGGTGTGCTCGATGATATGCTTATGTAAACATTGCATGTTTTATTTGAGATCCACACTTTTTCTGTTGAGGAGGCTTTAAAACTGTGAAAGGATGTCCACAGGGTATCCAAACTACTGTGAACTTTGGGTGCAAACTTCCTGTCATACTGAATAATGGGTACAGGAATTCCTCTGGTCAGTTCTGTTCCTGTCTTTCACAGGTTAAACCTGTACCTTATTGCATTTCCACAACCTTCACTTTGTCTAGAGAACGGTGGTCTTCAAGCAATGGGCCATGGTAGAACTAGTGGGGAGCCAATGGCTGAATGTGTTTTATTTATTTTATTAGAGATGTATAGACATTTAAACGAAGTTTTAAATATGACACTGTTTTAATAAGTATTTGCAAAAATAAAACAAGCTAGCTGTAGGTCTGGCTAAACGCATTGAAGTGTAAACACACAGCCATACTTCATAGACAAATAGCAGCAGGGAGGATGTGATGGATCTCCTTGCCAAAAGGTTCGATAAGGAAATATGTCTTTGATTGTTCAGTATAGGTATGGATGTTGTGTAGGTATTTAGTTTTGTGCTTTAATATAGTGCTAATAAATGACACTTTTGCCATTAGGCTGGTGTTGGCGTGAACAGAACTAGAATCAGAATCAGAAAACTTTATTGGTTCTGGATTGTAATTCTGAACATTGGTTGTTCTTGCTTGGATTATCAAGCGAGTTTTTTTGTTTTTTGACCAACCTCTCTAACATCTTCAGCAGTTTTGATAAACTTGGTTATTAACCTACTTGAATTCTTCAGTTACACTAATTAATTGTGGAATTTTTTTTGTGCTCATCACTTCTCCTCACCCATTTTGGAATGTTGGAAGTTTCCACCCTCGCATTGCAAATTCATTCATAAATGACCACACTTTCCCTTTTGCCTTTTGGGGTTAGGGGGGGTGGTGGTTTCTAGGACAAAGATTACAATTAGTCTTGGACTAATCTGTAGTCCCAGTGGAAACTCGTTTTACTCAGTACTTGTGCTTGATGGAGGTTTGGGAAACTGGCCATTGTGTTTATTGTGTTTTATTGGATTTAGCTCTGTAGGAAAATGCGAATTCTGTGTAAAAAGAAAAGTGATATGTATTTCTATATGCCATGTACATAAATAAGATTTTTCAGAAATAAAAGTTGCAACAGATGGTGGAAAATGTGAGTGGTGTGTGAAATTTTCCTCACATGGAAATGCTTTACATTGAAGTGTGTGTTTGCCAAATTCCTGTTAAAGACTGTTTATTTGATTTCCAGGATGCAAATATCAGTCACCCCCATATCCCCCACCTTTTTAGCACTATTTCTTTCAGTAGTCCAGGAAAACTGAAACTCCAGAAAACCCTCGTACATATTTGTGTGTTCAGATGCCACCCGAACCCACACCTGAAGATATTTATGGATAGAATAGGAAACCCAATAGAAAACTCTAAATGCATGAAGAAGGGGTGTCCTGGACTGGGAATATGGGCACCTCAAGGTGTGTGTGTGTGTGTGTGTGTGTGTGTGTGTGTGTGTGTGTGTGTGTGTGTGTGTGTGTGTGTGTGTGTGT
>JBBJLS010069971.1:0-12398 GCA_037577275.1 Bryconaethiops microstoma
AGAGAGAGAGAGAGAGAGAGAGATATATATATATATGTGTGTGTTTGTGCTTAGCGTGCATGCCCTTGTTCTTTTGTAGCTCTGCTTCTCAGTGTCATGGGCCAGTACTTTCCTGACCACAGTGATAAATGTGCTGAGGGGAGCTGTTACCCAGCCACTGGAGACCTGCTGATTGGCAGAGCCCATCGTCTCACTGCCTCATCCACCTGTGGCTTGAACGGACCCGAGACCTACTGCGTTGTCAGCAACCTGCAGGTACACCCACATATACTGAGTTTCAAGGTATAGCTGCCTTCTACTTACACTCAGATGGTGCATGCAAGGTGGACTTAAACATGTACAGTTACTTTACAGTATGTGGTGCTGGTCAAAGTGTACCCCATACAAGTTACACCTGGACCAGCACCACATACACTAACATGCTGTTGTCGTTTCAGGGTCACTGCTATGCTGAGAGTTGTCCACCCCTTAATGGTATCTGGTCAGTAGAGGTTCTATGGTGGTCCTTACTGGACAGGTTAGAAGGGGCTGAGCAATTGTGCAGTAATAGATGGCCAACTACAGTGGTGCCAATTTACAAAGTGCACCACTATAGCAGGTACTGAAAAATAGGGTGACCAAATTTGAGATTGTGAAAAAGAGGACACCTTAGCTCGTGTTTGTGGTTGGGGGAGGGGGGGTTAGTGGGAGATGCTGACCAATTAATTTTATTTAAGGTTAAGACGAACAACCAACGACGGTAGGCTGAGAACGTGCAGGATGATATCAGGGCGATATTCGAAGCCCAAAACTGCTACCTCGCTCAACAACTACTACTAACATACACTAAACAACTAATACAACTACTACAACTACTACTAGCTCAAGTGAATAGGTGTGTAGGATAGTAACTAGTTTATGAAAGATGCCCATGGCGTGACGAATGTTTAGGCAGCTCAAAATCCCGGACAATTCTAAAACCCCAGCCAGACGCAATTTCCAGGTCTCCAAAAGAGGACATGCCCGGGGAAAAGAGGACGTCTGGTCACCCTACTGAAAAATGACCACTGAGTGAAGATAGGTGTTGTATCTGGTAATAAACTGGAAACTTAGCATGTGAAATTTGCTATGCTTTTTTCTTGGTGGAAATGCTGGTCCTGATATGGTAGTTCCTGCGATATTGAAGCACTCAACCATACTGTTTTGTTGTTTTGCTGTTTTGTTGATTTCTATGGAAACTGTTGTTGGGGGTTGTTTGCAGAAACCAATGGAAATCCCATATCTTCCGTCCACTGTTATTACATGCTGAACTTCACTGATCTCTCTTTGAGATTCTCTTTATCCAATTTACTGCATATGGAAACAGAAAGCATCATTGTGTGTGCATGTGTGCACAGACCTCAGTGCTTCTGTGCACTGTAGAATCTGCTTCCTCGCTAACAATCGGTTCCTTTGTAGAGTATATGATGGGAGGGTTTCTGAGGATGATCTTTCTGTCAGAATATTTCCAGCCCCCTCAGGCCCCTGCGTGACTCCTTTCACACGTCTGTGTGGCCCACACGGTCCAGAATGTGTGTATTGAGAAGACGGTGAGTAGCACGGCGAGAACTCAGGCTAAGACTGAGCTAAAATGTTAGTATGTGATTGGCTTGTGATCAGAGAGTGCAGTAGAGTGCTCTGATCTCAGCTGGAATGCAGTGGACACATAACGCACGCACATGCTTTCATGCATTTCTGAAAAGTCTGTTCAATAGCTATCATTCACTCTCACTCTACTGTATGTGCTCTGATACTAAGTTCATTTAACATTTGTACATGTGATACAATTATACTACCCTTTAAGTGCTCGTTTCCTTGGATTAAAATAATCCAATTAGCATTGTATTTCCACTAATTTCCACTGGTGGTGGCCTAGTGGGTAAGATACTTGCCTCTGGATCAAGAGGTCATGGTTTCGAATCCTACCTTCAGCACCACCGCTGGGTTTCTGAGCAAGACCCTTGACCCCCAGTTGCTCCAGGGAGATTGTCCCCTGTAGTTAGGGAATGGAAGTCGCTTTGGATAAAAGCGTCTGCAAAATGCCGTAAATGTAAAACCATTTCATTGAGTAAGAAAAATATCTGTCTGGTCTGGAAAAGAGGACGCAAGAGCAAGGGGAGCTTGGAGAACAGGGTTTTAATGAATGAAGTCTTTCAACGAAAGGAGGTTCACAGAACAGAACAATCACACAACGTAAAGAATTCCCTATCAGCTTCGTCCCTCCAGTGGGCCAGCTGAGGTCTCATCTCGGGTGAAGTCCACCCCCTGTGAGTGGTAGAGACGGACCGATACAGTTTTACACCTCTTTCGAGGGTCCAATGCTTCCAACGCAACGCCGCACGCAAGAGCCGTTAGGGAGTTTCCACCCGCCGGGCTGCAGATATACTATTAATACTGTAAATATTTATGTAAAGTTGGGAGAACACGAGCCTAAGAATTTTATTACGGGTAATGATGCTACATTGTTATCTGTATGTGACAATAAAACTTGAAAACTTGTCTCGGCCTCACCTGTCACTTCTGGAAGGAGTAAACAGAAATCAGTGTTACAGTCTCAAGAGAGGGGCCGAGCAGCACGTTACCCCGCTGATCCTTGTGCAGGCTTTCGGAGAGAGCAGAGTTCGGAGAGAGCAGGGAAGGGCAGGTCTCTTCCTCTATACTTTTTCTAGTGCGTTCTCACAGACATTCAGGAAGAAGGAAGGGAAACAGAACGGTAGCAATGATGGTGACAGCATGTCGGACGTCCTGAATCAGCTGGCTTATATCTGGGGGGAACACATGAGGCTAGATACAAACAACCAATGGGAACACAAGATGAGTTTATTCTAACTAAGGAGTGATTAACTAAAAAGTAACACAGGTGCAGTGTCTGACAACCATATTGAGCTAATTAGCTGGTCTGGAACAGGTGGGCTGCCAGGCACTGCCAAAAACAACACAAACCTGCCCGTGGACTTGAGGGGTGTCCCAGGCTCAGAACTCTGGTGACACTTCTCTCTGGGGGCGGATGTGACACTGCAAAGATTTTCCAGCTGTTTTTCATTTTTTTGGATACATTTAGCTCTGATTTGAAGAGCAGGATTTAACTAAATAATACGTTTAGATTTTCCCCAAACTCTGTTTAAAAGCATATACAAAAACTCTATTTAATATGTTAAGTCAGAATAAAGAAACATGATATTTGATTAAAAACATTAAAGAAATCAAGGTGTTAGCAAACTTTTGCATGTAAATGTGAGTGGTGAGAGAGAAAGAGAGAATAACAGTTGCAAGACCAGCACATCTGCTGCACAGACTCTCCACTGATCCACAAATGCTGTCACTGATCCATATCTGTCTATCTGTCTTCAGGCTGGAAAGTGTTTTGAGTGTGACTCTCAGGAAATTTACAACGAATACACAAACCCTAACAGCCACACCATTGACAACGTAGTCACCAGCTTCACTCCCAACAGACTCAAAACATGGTGGCAGTCCCAGAGTGGTAAGTGTGTGTCTATGTGTGCGTTTTGGAGCGGTGTTGACATTGCTCATAAAAAAAAAAAAAAAAACAACACTGAATACAGTCAATCGGCCAAAACATTGACGTCTGAAGGTTGTCTATTAACACCTACCAGTTAATGTTTAAGCTTCTTCCCCACTGATGAGCATTTTGTAAAGTGCATGCTAATTAACCCTTTCCTGCGGAATATTCAATTTTTAATAGCTAATGCACACCGACGTACACAAAAAAGTTGCCTGAATATGATGTGGGGCAAATACACATCTACAAACCAGGAGAATCCACTCTTTAGAATAATGAAAAATTGGGAGGGGGGGCTGTTGGGGTCCAATATTAATCAGTCTTTTATATATATACATCCAAATATCTTAATCTTATCTTAAAATCTCAAATTCTGCATAATATAGAGAACAACTTAGAAAGTATGAAAATTGTAAACTATATAGTAATAAATGCATTCAAAATTGGTGTATCACCATTTAAAAGTTACAGTAAAGTTACTGATGAATATAATTTATTGTTAGTACGCATTTTTATTATACGCAATTATAGAGCAATTGCCATTCTGGCCCAACCATGATGGAAGAGGAAAATCACATTTTGTGCTCATGTGATGTAAATGTATATGTCATATATATGTCATATATATATCTCTCATTTTTTTCACCATTTAATTGCATTGATAAGAGTAAAACATATTTTCATAGTTATCTAAGAAGTGTGAGCAGGATTTCTGATTGTGTTTTCTGATCGAATCTAGCCTCATAGATTCTTGCATTTAGACTAATGAACTGTGAAAAAGAAAACAGATCAGGAGAAGAGGTTTAAAAATACACAATTTATAATAGATTATCCAAATACAAACACATTAATAAAAAAATTTAAAACTGTCTTAACTTCAGTTCACTGGTCAGGTCTGTCCTTTGAAGTTATAGTAAAAAAAACAAAAACAAAAAAACGATAGGCTCTTCAGAGCCATTCCTTAGTGTTCAGTGATGAGACAGTTTTAAGTCTTTTTTGGCCAAACAAGAAAGGGTTAAATTATCACACATGTTGTAACATGACATGCTGTTATTTATAAATATGGACAAAAGTACATTGCATAGCTAGGAAGAGTAACATCAGCCGTCTTGGAGTGTGAACTGTGTGTGCTGTTGTCCTTGCTGATTGATAACAGTATGTCAGAAACCACATAAGCAAGTTTATTTCAGCGTAATAAACATTTTGTTGCTGTACAAATGTGTAATGGTTTAAGCATGTAGTTTACACAGTACTAAATGGTGGCATATAGGCAGTTAAGAAGTGCTTACAACCTTATAGCGCTTGCTAGTTCCAGTAAACAAAACCAAAAGAACTAACACACTGTATTTGAAATCAGGAGAAAATTGTATAAATTTGATTTTTTTTGCAAAGCCACCTTGTCCAGTCTCTTTACTTTGCTGTTCACACAATTAAATTAGACCATTGCGCATCAATGTTGTTGTTGTTTGATCAGAACACACTTCCTGTAGAAAGGCACAGTGCACCCATGCAGAGTGACCTTGAGCAGAGGAAGAGAGAAAATTCAGCCAAGAAAAAGAAGAGGAAGTGGTGGGAGAGAAAGAGTATGAGAAGGGATGACCACTGGAGCTGGGCGTGGGAACCAGATTTTCCACTGTTTCCCTAGCGACCAAGTTTCCACAGCAATTGTGCTGATGGATTGGATCCATGCGTGTGGTGTCA
Organism: Bryconaethiops microstoma; assembly: GCA_037577275.1. NCBI lineage: Eukaryota > Metazoa > Chordata > Actinopteri > Characiformes > Alestidae > Bryconaethiops > Bryconaethiops microstoma. The sequence continues at coordinate 5,243 of JBBJLS010069971.1, forward strand.
CTAATTCAGCAAATAGTGAAATAATGCTGTGTTCGGAATTTTTCGTTCTGCTTCCAGGATGAATTCATTCAGTTAGTCTGTTGGCAAAAGGACTATGTTTAAATCCACCCAGCTGAATGTTTTAATAGGTGTGGACAGAGCTATAGTAAAAGTCTGCATAAAACAAAAAAACAAAAATCTAAAAATCTCACTGGAACTGCATTAATTTAACAACATTGCATGTTTGTCAGGATCTGACTGGCCTATAGGATATGTAATTTCTCTACACTTACACATCAGTGCCACACCACAGGACATACAGCTGTAGCATGAAGCTGAAACAGGTCTAATAGCAGGTTTTGTTTTTTTCTGTTAGGTTGAGGTGGTCATTATTACCACAGTTACTACTGTAAAAACGAAGAACACAGCAGATTCATATAGGATTTAATTCAATCCATGATTATTACTTTCAGAATGCAAAAACAATACAATACTGCACATACATAAAAAATTCAAATTGCAGCTCTTTTTAGTAATCACTTAAGTCATATCAAATTAATCCAGCTTCAGCCAGAGTTTAGACACTAAACTCTTTGTTTCTGTCTCTGTCAGGGGTAGAGAATGTGACCATTCAACTGGACTTGGAGGCTGAATTCCACTTCACGCATATCATCATGACCTTTAAGGTAACACCCATCTGCAGACACATCATGCACACAAACCACAGTCTACTTAAGGAAACTTTCCCTTTTGAAAAATGTAGATGCAGAACATGCTTTTATACTTGCACACATAAATTACTTTTATGAAGTTCCTGAAGATCAGTGTCATTTTTGCTTAAACTGTGGGGGCCTTTGTGCGTGCGTGTGTGTGTGTGTGTGTGTGTGTGTGTGAGTGTGTGTGTGTGTGTGTGTGTGGACGGGGCATGTCTAAACAACTGATAAAGCATAAATCTATCACAACTAAGGGTGGGTGATGTGGCAAAAATACAACACCAGGAATGTCCACAATACACAATGCGTAGTTTATCATTTCAGAGATTTGTGAGAAAGTTAATGTGTACACTTGGCCTTAATGCACCCTGTATCTTGATATCGTCCATATGGTCACTCCTAATCGGCTGTAATAATCGACCAATCATTTTGAGGATTGATCAAGCGTTTATAACAGCAAACATTTTATTTTTTCTTTTTATACATTTGGGACTACAAATATACACACATTCATGACGTCCTGCTGGTGTGTGTTTCCTTTTTTTTCAGTGATGCACAAAAAAGCACTGATACTGAGATCATACATTTTCATCGATTAATTTGAGTTATTTAAATTATTAAATAAGTAATAATTGAGTAATAATTTGTAATCAAGTTACCTTCACAGCCCCATATATCCATTTAAAAGATTTGTCACAGTACTTGTGATGCATTTAATTCTAGCTTTCCCGAGGTAGTTCAGCACACGTCATTGGATCTGTGTGTGTGTGTGTTTGTGTGTACAAATGCAATGCAGCCAGCATGGTCTCATTCATGGTTGAATGTCAGAAGTGCTCATCCCTTTCAGTATGGGATAAAGGTTTATACATAGTTCTCTCCTCACAGCTGCCTGACATTTTAACCCATATTTCTTGCTGTACGCTAAAAGCCTGAAACACCTTGTATTACTAAAGTTTTCTAAAGCATTGTGTCAGAGGCATCATTAAGATCTTCATTTGTCAACAGGATGTGTTGCCACGTTTCCATGAAAACAGTGGGGTCAAGGATGACAGATTACACCGGCTCTCTTATTATTATTATTATTATTATTATTATTATTATTACAACTATTATTATTACTATTATTATTATTACTCATTTTGACAACCGGGCTGTTAAAGAAATGTATGTAGCCCCTATTGCCCTCTAATTCATACTCCTCACACTGTAATGTATGGCGCAATATTATCCATCCTATAAGATTTACATATGCTTCCCACTTTTATGTATGGTCTACTTACTGCACTGTCTTGGTTTCACAACTCATTGTCACTACTGTCACATTGCTACACTGGCTATTTATTGTATTGTTTCTATAATTCCTCACACTTTGTTCAATGTTTCTAACTGCTTCTGGTGCAGTACTCATAATTCCGGAAGCTTAGTATATATGAATGTTGTATGTTGCACCGTGGTCCATGGATGACAAAAAATTCACCTTGAACTGTAAATGTAAACTGCACTGTGTCCTGACTGGTTGGTAAAATGATTTGATGTGGATTCCATGTATAAATAAGTGTACGGTATACAAGTGAATGATTGTTTGTGTTTGGCTTACAGACATTTCGTCCTGCAGTTATGGTGATTGAGCGTTCAGCAGATTACGGGCAGACCTGGAATGTGTACCGTTATTTTGCATCCGATTGTTCCGCCTTCTTCCCACGCATCTCACAGGGTCCAGTCATCAATGTTGATGATGTCATTTGTGATTCCCGCTACTCTGATACGGAGCCTTCAACAGAGGGAGAGGTGCGACACAACCTCCATACACAAAAATGTATACTCACACACGATACAGAAAATGTTTCAAAAGTTTGCAAATACAAGTTATATTTATGAAATTTGCCATTTTAGATACTATACTAACTTATTTAACATACTATAAAGATTAAAATATAAATTAGACACCAAAAAATATGTGTAAACATCATATGTGGCAGTAAGTCAGCCTGAAAACATACTGAAAACTTGCTCTGCACATTTTAGCCTCTAATTAATGAAGGATAAAACTAGATTACACAATAAACTCATGATGTCATCTGACAATAGTGTTTCTATAGTATTCCTGAATGAAACAAATGTTGCCAGCTGTTCTGTGACATGTGATGAGTACTTCATGTTCAATAACTAACACAACAATGGCTTAACAATGCAGTTATTACTGACCCCCAGTATTTATGATAACCTATAGTATTACAGGTTATCATAAATAAAGCTCTATGCCCCACAAGTATTTAAAAGTGTACAATTTGGACTTTACTGAACAAATAACTGGAATCATAAAATAGACCTCAATTTATTGTTGGTGTACTTCCCTTCAAATAAAGTGCTTTTTTTATATATAAAAAAAATTCAAGCTGCCAGTTGTACACTGATAAGACTTGAATTAATGATCATGTTTAATAATATTCATAACAAGGTCTCAACAAAGTGTTAATCAAAACTAATAATGCAACTTTTAGTGATCACAGACCTCCAGTTATGCATTATGAATAAACCATTTATAAACCATTCTAATTCAGGCTTTATTCAACACACAATAAATTAATTATTATTATTCATTTTATTTAAAGGCACCTTTCAAGATACTGGAGGAGGCGTTACAGACAAGTGTAAAATTGGTCATTCAAAAGAAGAAAAATAAAAATTGAAATAAACATAATATAACATTTATCGGTTATCACTAATATATATTTTATATATATATATATATATAATATGTATTATACTAATTTTTAAACAGACAATGTATGCAGTGGTTTACAGTGCTTTTACTGAGTTATGTGTGGCAGCCAGCAGAAACACTTCATATGGGGGAAGTTTTTACCTTGTGAGCATTTCATGTTTTTTTTTTTTAATCTTAAAAAGCACAATACTTTTGGAATTCCTAAGACATTGCAATCAGAAACCAATTTATCACATTTGAAAGTGGAACACCTTTGAAACCCAAAGTGAGAAAAATCACATCTCACGATTCCACCATATTCTGTCAGTGTTCTGATGTTTATTAAGAGCTACAGTTTAACTTTTTTATTAAACAATGATTGTATTCATTAATTATATGAAAAACACCCAAAGAGACTATGTACAATTACTTCATATCAGTCATAACACACCAGGCAATGTTCGGAAGAGTGTTCTGTTTTATTATTATTTTTATTATTATTATTATTATTATTATTATTATTATTATTGTTGTTGTTGTTGTTGTTGTTGTCATTGTTTTTTTCACTATCAAAGCTAAAAGAGATATGATGTACCTTACGATCAGATATATGAGTTGCTATGACAAGTTATGTAATATTTTATGATAGGTGACCCTGAAATAATAAGGGGAAATAGTCATCCTTGAAGTAAGAGCATGTACAAACTTAACTGAATTATTTATTAATTTCATTTATTGTGGCTAATATTTATTATAGTAACATGCATTTACATTTTTAATTATTATTTATTTTTAACATTTTGGTGAGCTGGTCAATTTTAGTGCCTCCTTCGAGAAACACACACAACATAAATATTATGGATTTTCTTTATACTGTTCAACTCTTCAGCACCACTATATGCTTGTATTTCTCTCTAACTCTTTGTGTGTGTGTGTGTGTGTGTGTATGTGTGTGTGTGTGTGTGTGTGTGTGTGTGTGTGTGTGTGTGTGTGTGTGTGTACACGCTTGGATGCAGGTCATTTTCCGAGCTCTTGACCCTGTGTTTAAGATTCCTGACCCCTACAGTCAGCAAATACAGAGTGAGTAACCAGTGTTTCACTGTCTGAACTTTTTCATCCCAGCTCAAATCCGTCACTATGCTGCTAGACACGGTGGAAGTGTGTATGTATGAGAGAGCGAATGCATGTGTATATGTCTGTATATGTATTTGTATATTTGTGTGTATATGTGTATGTGTATGTGAAGGTGTATGTGAGTGTGTGTGCATGTGCGTCTGTGTGGATGTGTGTGTATCTGTGTATGTGTATGAAGCTGTCTAAAGTGTAAGTGTCAATTTGTCATATGTGAACACACCATAGCACACCATGTTCTCTGTATTTACGCCTATTCACCCAAGTGAAGCAGCCGACAACCAAGAATACAGCCCCCGGGGAGCAGTGTGTGGGGATGCTAATTTTTCTAGGGAACCTCATTGGTACCAGTAGCAGTCCTGGCAGTCTTCAAATCACAGGAGCGACTCCCTAACCACTAGGCCGTGTGTGCGTGTGTGTATATGTGTGAGAATTTACATGTCAGCACAGTTTATCTATTTTTCCCCATAAGGTTAAAGTGTCAAAATGTAAATCATGAAAAGCAGTGGGGTGCTCCATTCTTTCATGATTCTGAATAAAAATGCATCTTTATGTGTGTGTTTGTAGACTGGCTGAAGATAACAAACCTGCGTGTGCAAATGCTAAAGTTACGCACTCTTGGTGATAACCTGCTGGATGACAGAGACGAGGTGAAACAGAAGTACTACTACGCCATCTATGAAATGGTTGTCCGTGGGAACTGCTTCTGTTACGGCCATGCGTCTGAATGTGTGTCAGTCGGAGCCAGTGAGAGTGGAGAAGAAGGCATGGTGAGGGACAACCTATGCACCATTTTGTGTGTGTGTGTGTGTGTGTGTGTGTGTGTGTGGATATGCATCTGTTTTTATATGCCTATGTATGTATTTACATGTCAGTTTGTTCACGTAGGTTCACGGTCGCTGTGTGTGTAATCATCAAACTACTGGACTGAACTGTGAGGAGTGTCAGGAGTTTTATCAAGACGTACCCTGGAGGCCTGCAGAAGGCCGAAACACTAACGCATGCAAGAGTATGACACGCACAAACACGCGCACGCATGCCCACAAACACACACACACAGACACACACACACACACACACAGACACACACACACACACACACACACACACGTACACACACTATTTTGGTTTTAACTAAATGTACACTAAGGCAGGAGGGCAGCATGAGGTAGACTGTAGACGGCAAATGTCAACAAGAAAACAAAAACCAAAATCTCAGCCAGATGCCTTTTTCAGGTTCAGTAAAAAAACAAGGCTGAAACAAGGCCAGGTGTGGAAAAGTTCTTACAAATACATTTACACAGACATTTACACATTTTCTAACAGTCTTTCTGTTACATACATCAGACTCTTAGGGTGAACTTATAGCTGTTCTATTACCTTGGTCCGGATCAAAGCTGAAAATGATGCAATATTACATTTTATTTCTGATTCACTTAGCATTTGCATGGACATTTTTAACACCCAAATTAAAAACAAAGTTATATACAACAACTAATTGGTGTCCTTTGTTCTAACTAGGCTTGTTGTTATGTCTTATTATCTTGTTTTATGATATTTTAGAGCAATATACTTGATTCAGGATTCAAAGATTCAAAGCGTTTATTGTCATTTGTACAGAAAAAAAGTACCATTTCTCTGTGCAATAAAATTCTTTCTTTGCTGTCCACACACAAATGCCAAGTTAGGTTGAGAGTTAATAAATACAAATAAAAGTAAATAAAAATAAAGAAATATATAAGAAATAAAAATAAAGAAATATATAAAAAGAACAAGATAAATAACTAAGTGAAATACAAATAAGTAAGTGAAGACAAGTGTGATGTGCAGATGTAGATGTAGATAAATATACAAGTTGCTGTTTATTTCCATGATTAGTCTTTCCTTGCTCAAGGTAAAGTACAGTGCGAGAGGCATACTGCCTTCACTAATCAGAGAAAACTTGAGCATCACTTCTCAATAAATATGTGCGTTGATATGTTTAGTTAGATGTGTGAATATACAATTTGCCGCTGCCTTGTTTTAAATCTGAAACCACACATTTCTATAATCAATTCAGAACTTATAAAGAAATGATGTACATGTCAAAACAGTGTCAGAAAACTGTTTGCACATACCAAAGTAGTACAGAGAGGAAATGACCACTCATTTTGCCTTTGGTCCATTTAGAGGACTTTGATCTGTACATCAAATGAACTGCGACAGAGTTTGTTTGTAAGTGAACTAAAAATGACCGACCTCCTCAGGAGGTCTTGGTCCAGTTGTTTGTTCCAGACCAGGGTTCACATTGTACTACAAATACACACATACATGCACTCACATGCGTACCCACACAATCAAATACACAAACACACATAGCATTTACATGCCGATACGTTTAAAAAAATTTCAGTTCAGATTTGTTTATAACTGAATAATAATAGATATTTCATAGGTTTCATAGGTTTCTCTGGATATCTTCACTATTGTTTTATTAAATTGTCTATAAACTGTCTATAACAGTGAATAAATGTGTGTGAAAATGTAGGCTTGTTTGAACATGTTAAATCCTCAGTTGCTCTGTCTCTATTTCTCTCTCTCTCTCTCTTTCTCTCTCTCTCTCTCTCTCTCTCTCTCTCTCTCTCTGTCT
>JBBJLS010069973.1:0-12393 GCA_037577275.1 Bryconaethiops microstoma
TCTCTCTCTCTCTCTCTCTCTCTCTCTCTCTCTCTCTCTCTCTCTCTCTCTCTCTCTCTCTCTCTCTCTCTTTGTGTTCTTCTCTCTTTTGCTCTGTCAGGTGGTGCGAGACCAGATCTCTCATTGCACGGTGAAGTTGAGACAGACGACGGGGTTGATGGAATACTGCCTGGAAGTCATCAAAGAGAACGACCCGAGCGGCTTCTTGCAGGTCACCTAGCCTTTCCTACACAAGATTCACAGTGTGATTAATGGCTTCACTCTTACATAACACCTCTGGAGCCTTTTGCATGTGGTGAACCCCATAGCCTAGCTGGTTGAGTGAACAATTCCATATCGGTAAAAAGCAGTGGCATCAAACTGTACTTGTGTGCTTACAAAACAATACATAAAAACAAAAGTCAGGCATTAAAATCAAATGCTGGAGCATAATAGTAAGCGGTGGTATCAATTGCAAAAAGGTACATATACTGTGACCATCTGCTCTAAAATAATGTTAAAGACTAAAATGTAGCTGAGCACAAGGTCAATTCCTGAGCAGATATAACAATATAATTATTTGAAAATGCAGAGAAAAGTATAAATTCATCAAAAGTACTGCATAAGTACTGAGTGCAATTGAATAAATATACCAAGTTACTACCAGACTCTTTAAAAAGCATGTAATGTGATAAGATGGTAACCCCTATGACATATGAAGTACTGTAACTGCAGTTAAACAGAAAGGTTATAAGCGAGAATACAAACCAGAGCCGAAAATCACTGTAAAGTTGACATGGCGGTTTACCTGCATGATACCTTGTAGGGAAGGATAAACACTTGGTTTACATTAGAATTTTTGGTTTGTTTTGTGAGTTAAAACACCACAAATGTGTATGATGTACATAAATCTCGTTAGAAGTGATTTAAAATAATCTACTCTGGGTGCATGCACAGCTACAAAAGTCGCTGAAGTGTCATTTTTTGTACAGTGTTCAGAAATAAAGGAGCTATTTTCAATTCATGTTGTTATTTTACCCCCTATTTACTGAGATTTTCACATGTGTAAATGTGTATATCATAGTAAAATACCATTTAAGCACTGCGTGTGTAAAGACCAAACATAATTAGTAAAAGTATCTTGATAATGTTTTTGAGTGTGAAAATCTAGGGTCATTAGAAACTGCCACACTGCAATGCATGTTACTACATCATAGACTGACAGCACAAACACACTTCATAGATGCAGAGCATTATGATAAACGGTCTTACACAACACCTTTAAAAGTCTTACTGACCCAACTTGGGCACTTAAGTGTGTGTCTCTATGTGTGCAGATCTCCGATGCACTAATTCGTAGGGTGCATATGACCGAGGGCCAGTGGGGTAAGGGCACTCTGACGCCTCGTATGACCAGCGATTTTGACTTGACCCTGGACAGCGGCCCACTTCTACAGACCATCCAGCAGCTCGACTTCGTGCAGATGAAGGGTAAGCGTGTGAGTGTGAGTGTGTGTGTGCTGATATGTTTATACTCTTACACTGTCAGTCAAAACGTCTTTGCACATCACAGGTTTTTACCACTTATCCATTTATTTTGTAAAGTGCGTATGTGTATTCTTGTTAAGCACTGCAAAGTTACTGAGTGACCAACTATCAATGAAAATATGTCAAGTTTCCTATATAAGATAAAAAGAATATAACAGCGCAGTGCCATCCCACAAACTGGTTGTGTGGTGATGCAAATTCAATGTTGTCATTTGTAAATTAGCAAATACTATGGATTGCATTTTCAGTGAATATTAAGTGAGTAACTTGCAAATGTAGAAACTCCCAGAGAGTGTATGTGAGTGCTTACATACATCCGTGTGCGTACTGATATGTATGTGCTGATATGTCAATTCTGTGTGTGTGTGTGTGTGTGTGTGTGTGTGTGTGTGTGTGTGTGTGTAGTCCCTGCAGCTCCAATATTGCAGCTGGAGGAGTGCTGTAGTCAAACCAACAGTGCCACTCTGTCCTGGAAGCAGCCCCCACTGTCCACCGTCGCAGTGGATGGTTACATTCTGGAGCTGGACGATGGCAATGGAGGGCAATTCAGAGTAATTAAAAATTAATAATAAAGAATAATTCATTCATTATTCATTGTTTTTAATAATTTATAAACAATAACTCATACAGTGTAGTTTGAAATATTCGAAACTAGACCACAGAAAGTATTTTTTAGCTTCTATTCACTATTTAAAAGACGCTATTAAATGTGTGGTGGTCTGTAGAAACCTGTCCTGATTTAAAAAGAAACAAACAAAAAAACAGTGTTTTGATTATGTATTTTCTGTAGTTTCTGAAAGGTGAGTTATCAGGTCCTTGTGTTCCTAATCCTAAGGAAATTAGTCACACTGCAGAAGGAGATACTCTGGATATATGTTATCTTTTTACAACTCAACGTAACTTTACAACAGAGCCATAGTAACCACTAATAATGGAAGTTGTATAACATTAAAGATGAATGGTGTTAATGTTAATTAAACATTAACATTAAAGTTGTAATAACATGAATATCCAGAGAATGCTTATATAAATTAGCACACACACAAAGGTCCATGTGTACATATCATTTTGAAATCACCCTCCTGCTCATACTCTTTCTGTGATATAATGCATGTTTGATCTTCTTTACTGCACTATGCTATTTATACACTTCTTAGTAGGCTGCTACACACAGACATGCTCTCTCTAAACAGGCCAGGCTCTTTTTTAGGCACCCAGGTTCTTGTGTTCTGATTTCTGCTCCAATTTTTCTAAGTGTGATTGATGGTCCCGAGCTTGTTTCTGACTGCTGTAGCGATTTCTGTAGATCTATAACATAAGTAGTTTGTACCATTAAATACGCTTAAATAAAGTGTTGGCAGACTCTTTTTGGAAGAGTGTTATCTGTGCATGTTTAATCACATAGTCCTTAGGAAGTCATGCATGCTCACAAAAGTGTTTATTCCCCAGGAAGTGTACGTGGGAACAGAGACCATCTGCACGGTGGACGGACTTCACTTCAACAGCACATACAAATCACGCGTTAAAGCCTTTAACTCCAGTGGCGTCGGGCAGTACAGCAAAACACTGGTCATGCAGACCTCTGAGAGTAAGTCACATAACCCATTGTCTCACACACACACACCTGTTCGCGTTGCCATTAGTTGCGCTCAGCTCCTAATTAGTAGGGAAGCTGGATGGTGGTCAGTACATAGAGGCTAAGCTCTTAGAAATTTAATATACTTTATTTTTAAAACACAGCGAAAGCTTTTGTCTCCCAGCTGCTGCCTGTGTAGACGGTATGAGAGAACTTAATTGAAAATGCCATTATGAAGCTTTTATTAATGAAATACTAAAATTGCTAAAATTAATGAAAGCTTTTTGGCGTTAGAAGTATTCAAATGAGCTCCCATGTTAGCAGTCTTTGGGAAAAATATTCCCAGGTTTATAATACATTTTAGTATATTAAACCCATATTAGGGTAAAAACGAGAAAGGTGTTTAGCATGCGTTGTTATGCTTTAGTTGAATGGAATTACTGTGCCGTGTTATGTTGTTTGTGTGAGGTGAGAAGAATAACTGAGCAGATCCAGCTTCCCATCAACTGCTTTACCTCCCTCTCTCTCATCAACTTTCCTTTCTATCACTTTATCCTTTTTTTCTTTTTCCCCCCTCCCCCAACCCCACCTTTCTCACTCACCCCCTCTTCCCTTCTCCCCTCTCTCTGTCTCTTTCTCTCTCTCATCTCAGCCGGACTTCCCCCATGTGATATTAAATCTCTAGCTACAGGTAGGCTTTCTTAATCACAGTCCACTTCTTCCTCTTCCTCCCGTTCTTCCTAGTCATTATTAACACCCTGTTCATCCCTTTCTGCTTCTGTCTTTTTGAGTTGCTGGTGTGTATGTATGTGTGTTCTGTTCGTGTGCATGTGTGTTTGCACCGGACTGTCATTAACACTTGTCATTCAAATTCATAATGATTCATCCAGTATGTATCTGAGGAAATCCTATATAAAGAAGTGCTTAGTGTACAGAACACCATGTGTGAGTCTGTGTGTGTGTGTGTATGTGTTTCCTTTCTGCAGTTGCCTGGTTCACCTTCGACCCTGCGTCGGCCCACCCTGACATCATACTGTCCAATGACAACCTGACCGTCACATGTAACAGCTACGATGACCGCGTCGTCATGGGCAACACAGCCTTCTCACGTGGTGTGCATTATTGGGAGATGACCATTGATCGCTATGACAACCACCCGGACCCTGCGTTCGGCATTGCGCGGGTTGATGTGCTGAAGGATGTGATGCTGGGAAAGGACGACAAAGCCTGGGCCATGTATGTGGACAACAACCGCTCCTGGTTCATGCACAACAACTCTCACACCAACAGGTACGGAGAGAGAGTGTGTGTGTGCATCAATAAGAGTGTCAGTGTAGGTGTCTGTCTGTCTGGGTTTGCTTTTAATGTAATTTTAATGTCATAATAAACACTGTATATATTCATTACGTTTCAATATTTATTCCATTTTCAGAATATATGTTTATTCAACTAATGTATTATACTGTGGTGTTCAGAAGTCAGAGACCATCATTTTATTGATTTAATTCCCAGGAAACTGAAATGACTTTATTATGTATGAAATCAGATAATGAACTCTTGGCTAGTTACTAGGTTTGGAAAATTATTGCATCCAGGCAATAATAATGTTGGCTCATTACTTTTTGAGATTAATTAGTAAATTTGTTTGCTTTTTGGAGTAACTGAAACTGCCGCAACACGTGGATCTAAGAATCTGTCTCTCTCTCTCTCAGAACGGATGGTGGAATTGGTAAGGGAACGACAGTGGGCGTTCTGTTGGACTTTACAAGGGGGATTGTGTTATTCCTCATCAATGATGAACAGCAGGGTCCTGTGGCCTTTGACTCTCTGGAGGGCCTTTACTACCCTGCTATCAGTCTCAACCGCAATGTTCAGGTAAAACACACACACACAGAACCAACAGCCACACTGTCTAACCAACTCAAGGACTGTCAAAACACAGTTTGCACAGGAGTGACTTATTGCTGCAGTTCAAACGTGCTTTGATCTGGGACATTTAAACAGCCCACTGCATTCAGAAATTACTCAATCATTTAATTTAATGCAGCAAACATAGAAAATAAAAGAGTTGTCCTATTTGGTGCTACAAAAATAGGAATAAGGAAAGTTTTTGACTGTCTTTATTTCAAAGGCTAGTATCCAAGTGGCAGTATCAGTACATATCCTTATATACTTTTAAATGTATTCTTGTGATGAAAAAGAGGAATCATTGTAATTTGTAGGGTGAACATCAGTAAATGTAGATATCGAAGTCTCGCTAAAAGCTTTTAGCATTAATCAAACTGGCAGAGATTTGAATGCTTAGTTAAGTAAAAAAAAAACTTGTAAGTGCACTTAAAAGTTATTAAGAGTGAGTAATGCTCCAGTACTGTCTATTATGTGAAAGGCACTTTTTGTGTGTGTGTGTGTGTGTGTGTGTGTGTGTGTGTGTGTGTAGGTGACTCTTCACACTGGGCTGCCCATTCCAGACTTCTACACTCCAGGAGAATCAGACCCTTCCGGCTCCGTCTGCTGAGGACACAGCCACACATTCGATGCACACACACACACACACACACACACACACTGACACACCCACACCCCAAAACACACACACTGCTACTGAGTGGATAAGGAAATCTGCACAGGAATATTCCATTTTAGCTGTTGTGAATGTGAAGTGTTGGGGTGCTTGAGGCGTTAAGCAGTTTTGCTGAGCTGCAAGTTCAGAATTACATGAAACTTTTACTTTAAACCAACTCAGTCTCATAATGGCCAACAGGGGGAGCCATAGAGCAGAATAGTAAACTGCACCTGCATTTGTAAGGAGTGGGAGAGTCACGGGCTGTGCCAAAGTTCACGCTTTCGGTTTTGTGCAGTTGTGGGTTCATGTGCTTTCCAATACGTTTCCAAGAATGTTTGATTTTTCCACATAGCAACAGTAATGATTTAAGTATAAATCCCACAGTTCGATGCATTAGTGATGTTCTAATTCTTTGTTTGAATATGGAGATACACTGATTGCGCATTGGCGACTGTGTTGTACAACAATACAATACTCATCCACACACTTGTGGTTTTAACAATTACTGGCAAACTATTGGAAATATGTCAGATTACTGTGCACTCAAGCAAAACCACAAACCCCAAGTGTGAACTCCTCACATCCCCTTTACATTTACACGTGAGACAGACACTTAATGTTGGTGTCCTAGAGGCCTGAAAACCTCTCTTTTGAGAAAACTATTAATGATCTCAGTTAATGTTAAGCTATGTATTACTAGCATTACCTGCTAACCCTTTTGCCTTATGGACTTTTTCAATCCATCATAACTGGGAGAAGTGACTTGGGACCCGAGATTGAGACTCGACCAGAAGGTCAGAGAAAGCGGTGCATTTTTAATTGTGTGTGCTGTTTTTAAGCAGCCTAGTGACAGCACTTACACCATCTAAAGAGAATGACTGGTTGTGCTGTTGTTTTAAAGAAGGAGAAACGGCCTGTGCAGTGGTGGAGCCCTTTTTTATACCACTGAGAGTAATGTCTGCCCTCCCGCTGCACGACCACAGCAGGCTGCAAGTGCAGCCAATGACGCACCGCAGTATGCTGACACAAGAAAAAATGAATGCCTCTTTCTCTTTCATTCACTTTCTTCTCTCTCCTCCTTTTCTCTCTCCTCCTATCTTCTACTCTTTAACGATTGGTCCCTTCATTTAACTTATGACCTAATGACCAATCACGGAAAAGGCTGGTATCCAGACAACCATTACTTTATTATTGTTATTATTATACTTATTATTATTATTACAGTCTTGTCGGTGCTAAAGCATATAGACTTGAGTCCAGGCACATTTTGTACTTTTATTCATGATCATATATCCTGTGCAGATGTCAGTGTGTAAGATAAATTATGAATCTGTAGAGAGTATAGGATTATGATATCCATTAGAGTTTTTATCATTATTTTACTATGTCATTTGTTCAGTGTGGTGTGAATCTGAAATCCACACATTATGCTGACTGAAATTTCTGTATGGGTTTTGGGGGGTTTTGTGAAAGAGATGGCAAATATGAGAACACATGGCCCCAGACACAACACAGTTTAACAGTACGCTACACACAACTTGAAACACTAAAAATGACTTCCCTGTAGTAGTTTTGAAAAATCGGAATACGTTCTAATCCTCTTGGTCCCTCGTACAGGAACCTTCGCACGTCATGGTGAATCATTTTCACCATGTTTAATGAGGACAGTGTGTGTGTCTTTGTTTGAGAGTGGACGGACTCTCATGAATACACACACGGCATGCACACTTGACCCTGCATATACACAATAGTCCCCCTGCTGGCCAATATACTTAGGCAGAAAACAACAACAGAAGCATTCATGCACACACACACACGCAGCTATCCCATTAGCCTTATATAACTCATCAATCAGTGTGCAGACACAAGAAGAAATAATTACCCCATACTCTCTATTTCTCTCTCTCTCTTTCTCTGTCCCCATTTGTTACTGCCTCAGAGCTGTACAGGCAACTTGCTAAACTTAAATGAAAACCTGGTGCTGCTTCTGTTTATAAATCTGTCTGTCTATTACAGTAGAGTTATATATATATATATATATATATATATGTATATATTGTATTTACTAACTGCAATATGTAACGGCACAGCTGTAAATCCAAAAAGAAGATTCCTTACCTGGCAATATGTCCTGTATTCTGGAAATGTGGGAAGATACTGAGTGGATTTGGGTGTGAGCTGTTTCTGGCTGCTATGCTCTGGTGCAATGAGACATAGACTACTGTCTCTTTTGACATAGACCTGTGTAGCCTGCTTAAAAATATTACCATTTCCTGACCCCACCGAATGAACTCACTGACCTGAGGCCTTTCCTCAGCCAGATAAAGTGACTGGAGGAGAGCAGAGGGAAGGGGGGATGTCTACACTTAAAAACCTATAGTGCTTTGGATTTATGTAATTCCATTGTGTGCATCAGTTACACATGAATAAAATTGATAACATCAACATAGTTCCATCTTCATGGTTACTTACCTTTGGCAGTAATTGTGTTGGTCATTGTGTTGATGAATATGTTTTATTCATGTGGAAATGATGTACACATTACAGTCAAGAGAATTAAAAGCACTATATTTTTCAGTGTATGTTGTAAAGGGTTTCTTTATTTTCTTTATCAGAAATGAACCCCTAATGTGAATAAGAATTGTATTATTATTATTATTATTATTATTATGATGGATGTTACGCCTGTCATGTACCTGGCGCTTTGTGCTTTATGTATCCGTACAGTATATTCAATAAACTGGTCGAGTGGAATGAATTTATCTGGGGGGTTTTTTGTTGTGTTTTTTGCATGTATGCATATAAACTAAAGACAGATCTGTACTGCTCTCCCAACGGTGAACAATTTTTATTTATTTATTTTTTTTAAAAGTTGTTTAGCAGCATAATATGCTGAAAACCCTTTCAGCGAAGTAAAAACATTTTGTCCAAAAAAAATATTCATTTTTGACACCCCTGCTTAGAACTTTATGAACCCTCCTTTGCCAAGATAGCTGTAAGTATTATCGTGTATCTTTCCAGATCTTAGGTCCTTAGTCCAGACATGAGGATTCTCCTCTTCAGTTCACCCCACAGGCCCTCGGCAGGTTCATAACAGCTTCTGTGGTTTAAACCGTATTGCTCTAACAGTGCTGTATTTTCAGGTGTGGAGATGTTTTGTAGCCACTATGTGAATTATGAAGATCATTAAGAGCAATTCCTATTGAATCCATATTTAGATTTTGCTCAAGAATTTTAATGGTGCTAATAAATCTGCAAAGTTTGGCTCTTTCATATCCACAGCATAAAATCAAGCTGATGGAAACAAAAAGGAACCTATGCTCTAAGAGTCAGTTTACCTCAGTCCTGGACTACACAGTGCTCTGAATAGATTCTCAAGTGAAAAGAAAATGTATCAGGATTAAGCCTAGTCTTTAACTAAATTTCAGTGCGAAGGATGAAACATCAGAAAATTCTTTATAGTTCAGAATATGGCTTCATATGCATTTACAAAACCAGTCCATGGCATTTAAGCCCAACCCTGGACTACACAGCATTCTGAATAGAGATTCCCAATTTGGACTAAACTTCATTTTTAATGATGAATCACCACTAGTAAATTCTTAATAGTCTAGAATAAGTCTTCATCTGCATTTGTAAAAGGGTTTAAGACCAGGCCTGGACTACACAGCATTCTGGAAAGGCAAAAAGCTAAATGAAGTGCAGGAATCGTCGTTCAGGCCGACAGTGTTGACCAAAGGTGCCAAAAATTTTAGGGGGGGCAGGTGTGGTTCTTCCAAACACGGTGTCACGTGACGCCTCCAGGGGCCAATGCCAGAGAGGGAGGACCCCGTGTACCAGGTTAAAGTGGAGCGCAGCCCGGTGCGCGGACTGCGTTCCGAAGTGCGTCTCGAACCCCTCTCGGTCTCCAGCATTATGGCCACTCCACTCACTGACCAGGAGAAGCGCAAGCAGATCAGCATCAGGGGCATCGTGGGGGTGGAGAATGTGGCAGAGCTGAAGAAAGGCTTCAACCGCCACCTGCACTTCACCCTCGTCAAGGACCGCAACGTGGCCACGGCGCGAGACTACTACTTCGCGCTCGCGCACACAGTCCGGGACCACCTGGTGGGCCGCTGGATCCGCACGCAGCAGTTCTACTACGAAACGGACCCCAAGGTGAGCTCAGATCAGAGGGGCTTCAGTTCTGCTCTGACACACCTGACTCAGATCAGAAAGAGAACGAGTGTAACAGCACGACTCTCCATTTAAGACTTAGTACTCTTCTCTGGTTCTCACACTGTCCTGAAACTTGAGTGTTCCCTGAACTTGTAAGTTGCTTTGGGTAAAAGCATCTGTCTAATGGATGTAATGTAATGTAATGTAATGTAATGTAATGTAATGTAAAGAGCAGGGACTCTGGGCTAAAGTTGTTCAGCTCTAATCTAATCAGTTCTGGTGTGATGATGATAAACACGATCTGATGGGATGCAGAGTTTTTAAACTTTATCTTAGAAGTCAAGTCAAGCCCATTATCATAGTAAAGGCCATTCAATGTGCTCTGTAGGAATATAATTAAAAAAAATACTAAGCATTAAAATAGTTGGAAGTAAAAAAAGAAAAAGTGGAAAAAATAAAAGAATGCATAGAAAATCAATTAAAATATATTTAAAAGAATAGTATGGTTTTAGCTGCTTTTTAAAGCTGGCTTCAGTCTCCAAAAATCAGGCCAATAATAAATGACAGTCTGGTCACCACATGTTGAATGTTGAATCGTGCATGGCTAGACTGCAGATAGCTGAGATAGTTGTTGGTTCATGTAAAAATGCGGAGAATGTTTTTTTTAGGCATTAAGTTTTTCCAAAGTGGGATAAAACTTAGATGATCCTTTCAGATTTTCAACTCCTAATAAAACATCTTAGGGGTTCCATAATGGGGTTTACTGAGACTCAGGCTTTGAGGAACCAGAGCACAAACAGTTGATCTGTTTGCTGCGCTCCAGTGTAGCTGAGTGAACAGACTGAATTGGCTGAAAAGTTGGGATGGAGAGGGAACAAAACCATGCAGTGTGAATGATGGCACTGAGAAGAACTGACCTAGTTTGCCTCGACTCCAGGCAGCACTCAGTAAAACCGATTTAAGCGACGTTAGTTTATTGTCCGTCAGGACAAAACCTTGTGTCTCCATTTTTTTGTACTTTTTTGCATTAGTTTAAAAGTGTTAGCTTCCATTTACATTATGTGAACATTTAATTATGAACAGACCAATAAAAACACTCCGAAATTGCTTGTAAAAAATGTTCTGTTTCATAAAAAGTTAAGAACATTACCATTTTGATGACCGCAATAATATTGTAATGTTGCCTGATCCTAACTGTGTTTTAATTTTGTTCTTCATATGCTGATCATGCTCAGTTGTGTGTGTTTGTGTGCAGCGTGTTTATTATCTCTCTCTGGAGTTCTATATGGGGAGAACACTGCAAAACACCATGATCAATTTAGGACTGCAGAATGCTTGCGATGAGGCCATCTACCAGGTAAGTGTGTGTGTGTGTGTGTGTGTGTGTGTGTGTGTGTGTGTGTGTGTGTGTGTGTGTGTGTGTGTGTGTGTGTGTGTGTTTTAGAGAGATGACTTGGTTACTTGGTGTCTGAACTGCTCATTCGCTGCTCTTGGTCTCTGTTCAGCTGGGTTTGGATATGGAGGATTTGGAAGATATGGAGGAGGACGCTGGACTGGGGAATGGAGGACTGGGGCGCTTGGCAGGTCTCACATTCTTAACTCTCTCTCATTCTTACTCACACTCTCTTTTTCCTGCCTCCCTCCCTCCCTCCCTCCCTCCCTCCCTCACTCTGATTCTCTCTGCTGCTGCTCTCATTTGGAAAGGCCTTTGTCTTTGCAGTCACATGAATACGCAGCCTTAGCGATGTTGACTGCTGTTCTAATATATCTTTAGTTGTGATCAAATGTTTAAACTCCTCTGGTCAAATTGTGACTTTATATGTGAAAAGGAATCCACATCCTCTGTTGAGAACAAATACTGCGGTACTGCATTTTTAGTTCCGTATTTTAGAACACCATGACTGCTTATTTGCTGAGTTTAAAATAAATAAAACATAAAACCATTAAATTAAAATAAATAAAACATAAAACCATTAAATGTCTTTGAAAGTATACTTCATAAGTACAAAGTATTATTAATATTATTATTATTATAGTTATTGTTATTGTTACCATTATTATGTGCCATAACGTTTTCACAGGCTACATTTAATTATACCCCTCAGTATGTGGAATTCAGCAAATAAACTGTGCACTAAATGTGCAGAAGTGTGTTCTCTGTAGACACTTAAAATATCTACAAAGCATATCATTTGCATACTTTGCATTCTTATATTGATCCTCTGTGTGTGTGTTCTGTCCATAGCATGTTTCTTGGACTCCATGGCAACGCTAGGCCTAGCTGCATATGGTTATGGGATCCGGTATGAATATGGGATCTTCAACCAGAGAATCAAAGATGGCTGGCAGGTAAACTAGCTCCAACTGGATTGAAAGCTGCTCTTCTGACTGACATATTATATCACATCACATCATTTTCAGTTTGAGTGTTTCAGACGTGTCAGAAAGCATCACAGCCTCTACAGCCTGCAGCGCTGCATATTTGACACACAGTCCTACACACACACACACACACACACACACACACACACACACACACACACACACACACACACACACACACACACAC
>JBBJLS010069974.1:0-12393 GCA_037577275.1 Bryconaethiops microstoma
CTCTCCTTCTCTGTCCCTCCCTTTCTCTCTCTCTCCTTCCCACTCTCTCTCTCTCCCTCTCTCCCTCCCTCCTTCCCTCCCTCTCTCCATCCCTCCTTCCTTCTCTCCCTCCTTCCCTCTCTCCCCCCTCCCTCCCTCCTTCCCTCTCTCCCTCCTTCCCTCTTTCCACCCCTCCCTCCTTCCATTTCACCCTCCCTCTCTCCCTCCTTCTCTCCCTCCTTCCCTCCTTCCCTCTGTCCCTCTCTCCTTCCCTCTGTCCCTCCCTCTCTCCTTCCCTCTCTCCTTCCCTCTTTCCCTCTGTCCCGCGTGTGACTGAGTCCGCGACTCCTGATCCGCGTAAAACTGGGGGATTACTGTATTCGCT
This sequence comes from Bryconaethiops microstoma, assembly GCA_037577275.1. Lineage (NCBI taxonomy): Eukaryota > Metazoa > Chordata > Actinopteri > Characiformes > Alestidae > Bryconaethiops > Bryconaethiops microstoma. The sequence continues at coordinate 365 of JBBJLS010069974.1, forward strand.
CATTATCTGAGCCACTTATCCTTAACCAGGGTCATCACACACACACATACCTGGGGCAATTTAGTGTATGGATATACATTCACATGCAAAGGTTTTGGCACCCCTGGTCAATTGTTTTGCTGATCTAAGTGAGTGTATGTACCCATCCCATATAGAGATCACATTTCTGAACATTTTAATAAACAATTATTGTTTGTCTGCTGAATGTAGCAGATTGGAAAAAATAAGATGCGCTATAACTTTTGCACTGTGTTAAACTTAGAGAATTAACAGAAACAGTGCACTAAATTAGCAGAAAATGCCAAATTTAAGTTTGTTGTGTTGACGTGCTAATTTATTTTATACATAAAATCAACAAAAACTGTATGTTTTTAAATATATGCATGGGAAAATGTAAGGATCTGGGTGACTCTGAAAGGGTCAAACTGTGATGGGTTGACAACAAGGGCTCCAAAAATAACAGTCAGACCTTGTTTGGTGTTCTTGGTATGCAGTGGTTAGTACCCAAAACAGGTAAACAAGCAACAGGGTCACTGAGACGCTGCAAAACAGTTCATAAATCTCTTGCGGAGCATGACAAAGTTCAAGGTATTGACTTGGCTTCCAAATTCTCCAGATCTCAGTGTGAACTAAGATCCATGGAGGTCTCATCTCTCAATGTACAGGTCTAAAGAGATCTGCTGCTAATGTTTTGGTGCCAGATACCACAGAACACCTTGTGGAGGTCTTGTGGAGTGCTTTGACAGTTAGGAGCTGTTTTGGCAGCGTAAAGGGGTCTACATAACATTAGGCAAGTGGTTTTAATGTTATGGTTGATCAGTGTATACATAGTGTATACTAGCCATCTATAGACTTTTTTCATTACAATTTTGAGGTTATTGAGACTTTTTTAGTATCCACCGCCTTTTCCCTAGAACCATACCGGTGACCTTTCTTTAAGAACCTATAACATTGCTCTATAGACATGGACAATAGTACTGTATTATAGACATGTGGAAAAACACACAATAAATACAGAGAATGGCATAAGAAAGTCACCTCATAATATGGAAGCTGTTGACCGATGACAGAGTGTGTGGTCCCGTGCTCTCACTCATGCCATACAGCTCAAGAATTTGAATTTTGAGACTCATGAAGTACTCCAGCGTGTCCTTGGTGATGGGAGCAGCCCCTGTAAAGCAGGTCCTACAGCGGTCCAGCCCCAGGGCAGCACGAACTCTCTTGAAGACCAGATTATTGGCCAGCATATAGCCCCAAGGCACAGACGAATCACTGGAAATCAAAACACAAGAGCCTTCAGCCATTCAGAAAGGACAAAACTGGATTATAGAATTTTAGGGAAAGTCATCTTACTCACAATCTTACTTCACAATCTTGTCTTTAGTATCAAAACTAACGCTGGGCAACAATTAAAATATTTAATCGCGATTAATCACATGGTTATTCAGAAAATTAAATAATTAATTCAAAAGTAGTGTATTGCGCACTTTCATTTTTAAAGTACTGCTATATGAACAAAAGTGCAAAAACATTTGGTTTGCAAACGCTTTAATCAAATAAGGAGCTTTTTAACCGCCGTGTTCCCTTTAACGCAGTTACACAGCTGCAGTTCAAATATTTCTGTAAATCTCAACTGAAACATTAATGTAAATGTCAAATATATAACCAAAGCTATTTGCCACTGCAGGGCATTCATGTTTTATCTAGTTTGTTATAGAAAAACAAGTTCCCCTCAGAGTCCAGAGCATTATAGCAGCTGCAAAGGGTTCCAACTCCATATTAAAGTCTATGTATCTGAATGCAGTGTCATTAAAGTCCCTTTTGGTGTAATGGTGATATATGGACAAAAGCAATGGGGCGCCTGACCCCCGCAAAAACCAGCCGCTGCGTGCTGCATGCCCCCCCACGAGCAAAAAAAGAGACAAACTTTCAAAGTAAAAGGATTTTTTTTTAAACCTGCGTTAACGTGCGATGAAATAATTGCTGCCATTAAGTAAATAATACATTAAAGCGATAACGTGTTAATGTGCCCAGCCCTAAACAAAACACAAAAATGTCAAAATTAGGCTTTTACATAGACTTTTTTGGTTTAAATGAAACATGTCAGCGCGCGCACACACGTATACACACACATACATACACATACACATACATACACATGTATTTATATACCATGTATAAAGAACAAAAAGATTCTAATATAGTTGATTTTTAGTTTTAGTTTTAAGTTTAAACCTATTATTTGGTAAAATTACAATGACAGTGTAAGGTGCACCATGCTTAGCCACCTTTCAACTAAGTTAACTTCACCTGTAAAGACAGAAAATTATGAATGTAATGTGGGGTCTTTATTCCCTTGGTCTTATGTTAAGTGGCAATATTCTACATTCTAAGTATTAATTTGTATTAAGTATTAACTAACTGTATTAAGTATTCTAAGTATTAACTAACCCAGCTCTCCAGTTGCATTTTACAAGGGCTAATCAGGTCCTGAGGGCCTTAAAGACATTGACTACTCATCATAAATGCCCATCTCTGTAACTACCTTAGTTATGGTGACCTGTTGACCCAAAAGACCTGCTGCTCAGGAGATGCTCTGACCCAGACATCAGAGTTTGTCCCTCGTCAAAGTCACTCTGATCTTTTTTCCTGCTTCTGACTTTCAACTTGCTGCCTAATATATCCCACACCCTGGTGTTACTGTAACAAGATAATTTTATTCACTTTACGCGCCGTTTTAATGTTGTGGCTGATCAGTGTACATCTCTGTTTTGCATCACAACATGCCTGGAGGGAAAATTAAAACTACGAGGCTGTACTAAACAAGTCAGACTGGATCTGGTTCACATACTAATGCATAAATGAATAAATCAAGTATCCATAAATAATTTCATATTTGCATCTTGGCGCCCTGAACTGAAATTCACTTGAATCATGAGGTGCTTTGAGATTCCCAAAATACATAAAAACTAGTGATTTACTAAAAAATGTACCCGTTCATGGTGTTGTAACTGGTCTGAAGTCCTATAACCTTGGCCCAATCAGCAATTCTTTTCTTCATGTTGGAAGATTTTGCCCCGATGGCTTTCATTGCTTCTTGCATTTTCTCCCACACACGTGGAACTCCCAGAAAAGTCGTGGGCCGCACTTCTCTCAGGGTGTTGGCCAAAGATCCCTACAAATGCATCCAGCCAAGTTACAATAATTGCAGCACAGAACCAACACTGTAAGGTAAAATCACACCCACTCATGCAGTCTTCTTCGCCATGTGTCTTTGTCAAGATGAATATTGTCAAGATGAATATTGGGATGTTTTTGGGGTGTAACAGAAATCAGCACTATCGATTAGCAAACATCTAAAACCATTTGCATTACAATGTAATTGTAACGAATTACAGTAATAATTTTTAGGTTTCTACATGGACCATGATTTGGAAAGTCCTAGGAAAAATGTTTAGCTGGCATAGAACCATTTATGGATGTTCTCACAACTTTTAAAAGCTTCATGTTCACATATCTTATTTACAAAAATGGTTCTTTAAAGAAGCATCTCTTGAAAGGTTTATCAGGAAACCAAAAGCATTTCTTCCCTGTATTTTTAAGAATGCATGCTGTCAGGGAGAGAATGACTGTATTACTTCATAAGTGGAAAAAAATGCTAACCTTCAAAGCATCTGGCTCAGCAAAGTAGGTGGTGCCTGCAAATTTCATACAGGTCCACAGGTCGTTGATCTGGGCTGCCACATGACTGAGGGGCAGGTAGCTCACCAAATTATCCTGCCCCTCCATCACATCAAGCATGAGCCCCGCTGCCTGTGAGATCCAGGTGATCTGGCAAGAAGAAATGTAAGCACTATTTTAACAAGGCTTTGATACATCCTTCCAGGTTTCAGTAATATACAACCTTCTGTGAGCCGAACTGAAAATCCGACTCGCCAAATTAACCTGTTCTAATGTCAGAACCAACAGTGCGGAAGACTGTTCTGACGCAATTTTATTTTAAAAAGTTTGTTTATTTTGGGGGTACAGGACTACTCACATTGTCATGACTGAGCATGACCCCTTTGGGGTTTCCCGTGGTTCCTGAAGTATAGATAAGGGTGCAGCATTCGTTAGCCTTTTGGCTGTTGAGCACTTCATCCAGCCGAGCATCTGACTCACCCTCAGCAAGCTTCATAAACTCAGTCCACTGAAAGAACAGAGTTCAAATGCATTTAGTCTCTGCACAGGAGGAGCCAGCAACGTTTTGAATTAACAGCAAATTACTTTTCATTTTTTGAACATGCCCTTGACCGTCTGCAACTGTAGAGAAAAAACACAACCTTAATGATTTCAGTATGTACTGAAAAGTCGAATTTGTATTGGAACTGTATTGCTAATTCTCGCTTTACTTCGGCATTTCTCCATCACTTGTCATGGAAACTCCTGTCAACGATCAAAACTAGGCATCCGAGTGCATCCTATTACTGTAAAGTGTGGCAGGGGTGGTATTTATGCTTTCAACACACCAACACTCAAATAACCGAAATATTTTTTTCTGACAACATTTAGATTTTTCAGGGGTTTGAGGCTTGGCATGCATTCAAAAAGCCCTATTGGAGAGATTTTGTTTTTATCAGAGCCAAACTAATCGGCTTACTGTAAAATATCCAGAAATTCTACTCCTGCCCTCAGAATCAAAAATTATATAAAACCTGAAAACATGCATATTGGTACGCCCGATTCTGTGTTGAACGTTAATTGTACTAAAGAAAAAACACAATAGATATTGTATCGTGAAGTGTATTGTTACACCTGTATAAGACTGTTTACCGTAACAGAGACCAGGAATTACACACTTAATTTAGCAATGAATGGTTGGCCAAAGTTTTTGGTATGCATTCAAATGCAGACAAACAGTTTCTCTGGAAGTTCCCCGTGATTAAATGTGGAGCCCTACCGTGTACACATTTGCCGACTTTGTCTCCAGTTCACCCTTGTATTGAATGATAGCCTTCAGATGTGGTAGCTGGTCTCTGACCTAAATTAGGAAGGAAAAAAAAAATTACATTAGAAAATCAAAAGTCAAGAGTGGTAATCTTTTTTAAAATTTGAGCATCATTTACCTGGAGGATTTTCGTAAGCTGTTTGTTGTTTTCAACTACCACAATGTTGGCTTTGCTGTTATGTGCTACATACTGGCAGGCTTCTGGAGAATTGGTGGTGTAGATTCCCGTAGAAAGTCCTCTGAAGAACAAACAGAGATCAGATCTTGCATTCTGTTACCACTGATGTCATGCATCGGCATAATTTTTTTTTTTTTTTTAAACCTGACCTATAAATCTGTACAGATAAGAGTGGCTGAATACATAATAGAGCAAATATAGAACAGTATGTAAGTATGCAAACAGAACTTAAGGAATACTACCCAGCCAGGATGCAGGCAACGTTCGCGATGAACCACTCAGGAGAATTGAAGCCCAAAATACCGACGCCATGGAAACGTTCCAAGCCCAACTACAGAGAACAAACACAAACTGAGAGCACGCACACACTGTTACATACAAATCACGCATCAGACATTTACAGAGGATACTCCGGTCAGTTCAGACTGTTCCATGTAAAGGAATTGACGGACTGGAGAGGAAGATATGAACACGCCACACAGTGCAGGCAAAAGTATATACTTCAGGCTAAAGTAGTGTTTAGGCTGTAACTGTAATATCTTAGAAATTTCATTTATAAGAAACATTTTAAATATTGCTTGCAAGTCGCATATATGCTGCATTTGTTACTAGTTTCATTGTTAATCATACCTGACATCATAAAACTAAATCAGAGACAGCAACTGAGCTTTAGATGACTTACTGGTTTTCAATACATAGACAAAGAACATTCAGGACTAAAAAGGACTTTTTGAAGAAAAGCATAATCCAAGGTATGCATTTGATAAATTCCACAGAATCAGTGACATGATGTCTTTTTCAGGGAGATTAAAATCATTTTATTGCACATTTATTATTCAGTATTTAACAGTTTGCAAAAAACTATTTATAACTTTTTCATACAAAAACCTTCATATGAAAAGTGGGTCTCAGGGAAACATTAAACACAAGAATATGTAGGGCTCTTTAAAATACAGGCATCTAAAGGGTTTTTTTTTGGGTGATGCTGTTAAAGAATCACTAATAATTTTTTAAAGGGTGGTTTTCAAATCTTTAAGGCCCCTTAAGGCCCCTACATGGCCCCTAAGTCCTTAAGGCCCCTAGATGGTCCACAAACCCAACTTTCTACATATAAGGATGGAAAAGAAATGTAGACCTTCTACAGACCCTTTAGACTTGATGTGAGAACCAGTTTTTAAAGTGGATGGTTCTTTAAAAAACGCTTTTGTAAATGATTCATATGAATAGAGAAAAAAAAACTGAAAAGCATCCACATAGTGTAAAGGTACTGTACCTATAGTTACACCGCCCCCAATTACACATCTCACTTTTCAGCCCCACATACATCAATCACAGTACCTTCAGAAAGCCCTTGGCTGCAGTCCAACAGTGCTGCTGATATCCCTTGTAGGTCAGTGTTTCCCAAGCTCCATCTTTCTTCCAGCAGAGGGCTGGGTGATCTCCGTACTTATCCACAGTGGCCTGAAACATCTGATAGATGGTGAGCGGAGGCTCTGAACCCGGGCCTGACTCGGCCAGTCTCAGCTTCACTGCCTTCTCCCTCGCGGTGCTCCAGTAGCACTCTGCTGGAGCCAGGCGCACATCACCCGTAACTGGGATCGCCGCCTCATCTGTTGGATCAGGGCAACATGGAGGGCAAACATCTGGCATAATTAGTGAGATTTTCTTAAACTGTGTAAAAGCTCATACTTCCAAGGTGACAGAAGAACCTTCCATCCACCTACTGCACAATTTCATGCAGTCATACAATTTACAAGAGCCAGGCGCTTAACTAGGGTGTGAAGGCAGATCAAGTTACTGGCAGGCTATGGAATGCCATCCATCACCAATCAGGTTTCTGTTTGCGAAAAAAAAATGTTATGGTGATGGCGGTCTGGAAGTTAAGATAGGGAAAAGACACTCCCCTTGTGGTTACCAGGTAGTGTCCAGTTGAAATAAAAAGAAACAAATGGTTTAGTGAGTTACGGAACAGCCTCTTACATACTGATGGGGCTACGGTTACTAATTCTACAACTGTGCAAACAACAATACATGCAGGTCACAAATACAACAAACACTTGACCTAGACTTTGCTCTAAAAAAACAAGGCAGTACTTGTTTTCAACCAACATGCAGATTTAAATCCCTTCTCCCAATAGAAGTTATTAAATTTTACCTGTGATCTTGCTAGCTCCTTGAATAGATGTCGCAACCTTTTCCGAGCTCCCAACAGATGTCTCCCGACACTTGGTGATTGTACCAGACGACTCTTCTGAAAGCTCAGCATCCGGATCTAGAGTCGGACTGTCAATCCCAGAATCGTCCGCTGACGAGGCCTGCCGTATCTTGCCGCCCACGAGGTACATGTTGTCGTCGCCGATTAAAGAAGTCGGACAGCTGCCGTTAAGCTGTGCCTTGGAACCCTGGAGCGTCTGGGTCTCTTTTATAGTCCTAGAGGCCATAGGAAAGCAACAAAAGAACATAAACGCCAATGCCCACTTGGAGACAGACACGTGACATCTAATCCATGTTATTTCTTAAGTTGTTGTCATGTAGTAATGAGACCAAAGCAACACGTGATTGCATGCAGGTCTACGTACCTCTCTAGATTATTTTCCATGGTGTGAATTCCCCTGGAATTGTTGGGTTGCTTACAATCACTGGTAGATATTGCAGGGAGTTCTCAAACAGTGAAGTAAAAACCGATAAGCAGAATGCGATTTGGTGCTAATAAAATTAAAAAGCACAATTAGTATAAACTGGTCATAGATTTTTACCATCAGTGATGAATCTTATACAATTATATGATGGCTCCCAGTAATGCTTTACATCCCTAGAATATTCTGAGTACTAGTTCTCAACTCCATTGGTAGCCTTTATATGACCATATTCTTGCAACACACTGAAAGTCTGTGTTAAGTGTGCCAGTGACAGTTCAGGACCAGAAGAGTTATGAAAGCAGCTGTGAGCTGGCATGGTATGTTTCAGTCCACCTTTAACCCATATCCTCTCATTGTGTTACCATTCATCTTAAAGGGCAGAGGACTAAAATGATGAGACTGGCTGTTTAAAGTACTTCGTTTTCATGTGCTTTTAGATTCATGACACAGTCCCTAACTACTGGTGCCATCTAGAGTAACCAAAAACTAATGCATTTCAACAAGGTCAGGGAAAAGCATGGACTCTGCCGGCTGACTTTGCTTTATATAGTGTACAGTTTTTTCTTTTTACCAGTAGCTTAGTCACCAATTCCCAAGGGAAGCGAGTCTAGAACCCACGTCAGCATCACCAACGTGAAGAGGGCCAAGGGACAAGGTTCACACTTACAACACTGGTGTAGCAACAAGTAAGTCTGCCCTCAAATGAACTTTTGCACAAATTATGCAAAAAAGAGGTAAAGTGGTCAGTAGCTCAGACCATGTCACATGTGAACAGTGTACATTATAATTTCAGAAATTCAATCCACTCTACCAATCACTGCTCTTAGATTACTTGGATGCCCCATCATCTGACTTTCTATGGTGCAAGCAAAAGGTGAAATGTGTTATAAGACATGAATGCAGTGCCATTTCATCACTGGAGCCAGTGTCTGCAGTTGGAATCCAGAACCAGGACACCACTGAAGACAAAATAGTCAAAATAGCCAGCTTTGATCATTTCTATGACCTGGTGTGGTCTGGATTACTGAAAGGACATCATGCCCTCCCTTATCAGAATCAGAAAAAACAGCTATCAGTGCCAACATAAGTAGCAGCCAGGTGAGCCAGTTTTTAAAGCATGTTTTCCCAATATAACAACTCACTGGGACAATACTGTTTGGGCTCTAGACTATTAATCAATCATACAGGACATGATAATGGTGATAATTGCATCATAGGTGGACACAAACTTTTGTCCTGGTACCAAATTGTGATCTAGACTGACAGTAATAATGACAATGGAATTCAAACTTTATGTAGGTGATAATCACTTTAAATCCTTAAAAATCTCAGTAAAGAGACTCTACTTACAGTGAGGGCGTTTAGCTGTAGCTTGAATTGCAGTGGCTCCAATTTCCAAATGCTCTACCTGGGCTGTATGAAAAGATAAAAAGGGATCTTCATATAAGTACAGCCTTGGAAAGAGAGGAGATAGATTGTAAAGAAAGATCAGAGTTCAGTACATGCCCTCGTCACATAGCAACGCTCTCAGGTGAAATAGTGAAACACGTGTGGAAAAACACCTATGTTCCTACCTGTCTCGCCAACTGTGCTGCGATTGGCTAATAACTTGTCCTCCTACGCTGCGATTGGTTAGTTTTCTCTTCTCTCAAGCAGAATCACAAATACTCGGCCAACATCTTTTGGGACCGTTTGGGTAAAGCTGTTTATCAGTTTATCAGACTTCCAAACAACAGTATCATATTTCAAGACTCTTTTACAAACCAGCCCCCAAACTTCCTGAATCCAGGCTGATCTAATTTACATCTTATTTGAAACATCTTATTCTTCCTATTTGTTTAAGGCCCCACTGGCTGGCTTTATTTCCCCTAAATGGACAAAGGTATTGGAACACTTATTAATTATTGAATTTAGGTGGCACCTTACTCCCAGTAAAGGGCAATCTTAATGCTTCAGGAAAACGAAGACATTTTTGACAGTCTTTTAGACGCAGTTTTTGAGGAAGGACCTTTTCTATTCCGGCATGACCGTGACCCAGTGCACAAAGCACTTCTCGTCCAACATCAGCACCCGACCTCATAAATGCCCTACAGAATGAGATGGCACAAATTCCCACAGAAACACTCCAATGTCCTTATTGGTGTAATGGTCAGGCATCCCAATACTTTTGTCCATATAGTGTGTGTAACAGTTATTACGGTAGCGTTACGTTCCAACAGCACCCGCGTATAGTGAAAAACCACGTTGTTGTGCTGTGGTTAAAAAAAAAGCCTAAAATGCCTATTTTCATAGTGTAAACCCTAAATATGCCCCCAAAACACTTTAACTTAATTTTAAACTCATTATCCTTAAAGAAAACGTAAAGGTACGCCCGTATTTGTGCTACACTGAACTCCCGCAGTGCTAGAATGTAAAATATCAATGTTACCCCTGTATAGACTGTACTGTAATTCATGCACGTGCGTTTTCTTTGGTATGCGCTGTCGTTTTCAATGGCACAAGGAGTTAAATACAGTAATAAATTAATTTAATTTACAGTAATAAAAACACAGGGCTTTAAGAAGAACAAAACGAAAAACAGGAGAACACTCGAGACGCTCCAAGGGGGAAATTCTGGGCAGCAGCCAATCAGCAGCAAGGAAAAATAAACAACGTTGGCTACTTTCAAACCTCCCGCCTCTGAGTACAGCGATATTTCACCGTCCAAAGTCGCGCTTTCTTTGTTTCTCTTCACAGTACCAACACATTTATAGTTATTTTTATATGGAAATTAACGTTAATATTTATGTTATAAAATTAGTAAATATTTTTGTCTTATCTAGCATAAATATACGAACATTTATATATTGCGACGAAAAAAGCTGTGATGTCTGGGCCTCCTACAGGGTGTATGCGCAGTGCTTAGCAACCCAGCATGAGGACGAGGGGGCGTGGCGGACGAGGCCCTGACGTCACAAAAGCAACAAAAAAAAAAGGCTGAGGACGTCTGCCTTTTCTGCTCATGTGCGGGGGGGTTCCGCGAAAAATTGTTAGTTTGGTTATCAGAATCAAACAAATCAGCGTGAGACTGAAATCGCCACTGCTGATCCCTGTATAAGTGGGTGGTTACTGTGTATGCGACATCGAGGCCTCCAAAACAGCCGATAAATACTGCCAATAAATGTTTTCCCTATGTCAACACGGGTTCAAATGAAAGAAGAAACAGTAAAAGAGAACAGTGAAGATGGGATATTGCATGTCCACAAACCAAACTGGTGCCCAGCAGAGCAGGCTCAGGATCAAACGATTGTACACAGTTTTCCTTTTAGACAATAAGAATTCAATTATGAACAGTATACTTACCAAAGAAAACCAAATGTCTGTTTTACCAAATATTAACACAGCAGGTTCCCTTTATATTCTGTAAAATTTTAATTACACATTTCTTGAAATAAAAACTGTAACTCTAATTCTATCAATTTGAAGAGTTTTTTTTTTGTATTATTATATATTTATTTGGATAACAACAAAAAATACTTTTTGTTACTTGAGTCAAAATAGAAAATACTTGAGTCAATATAGACTCCAATTTTACTGTTCTGAGAATATGGGAATATTAAGCATGACTACTTTGAGTCATGAGTTTTTCTAGTTGGTCAGTATGACTGTCACTGACACTGTGCTACAAATGTCAACCTGAGGCTTTAGCAATCAATGATTAAAGTCCAGTTACTATAAATGACATGGCAGAGTAGTCTAGATCCATGTTATCAAGGTCACCAGATCACACCACCATATATATTTAGAATTGGTTGCAGCATGTCAGGTACAGAATGCCAAATAGGCTGAATGTTCCGCCTGATTTTAACCCGGCAATTTTGTTTTCTGCAGCGATTACTGGATGCACCAGTTTCTTTAGACGCGGGAGCACATCTGATTGGTAATGCCTGCTCCACACCCCTAAAAAGCCCTAACAGATGGTAATAAATGTTACCACCCATTATTTCAGGGCATTTACAAAATCATGTGAAAAATGTTTATTCAAAGCAACATTGCATAGCCATATTTATACCATATCCACAGTAGGCATGGGTAAAACACACACACACACACACACACACACACACATATATATATATATATAAATATATATATATATATATATATATACTGAATAGCTTTTATACTCTTGTTTATGCTTCTTCTTTCTTCTTTGTTTCTGTCCACTTTTCTGCTTTAACAATAC
>JBBJLS010069975.1:0-12393 GCA_037577275.1 Bryconaethiops microstoma
ATGTGTGTGTGTGTGTGTGTGTGTGTGTGTGTGTGTGTGTGTATGCGTGTGTGTGTGTTTGTGTGTGTGTGTGTGTGTGTATAATACTATGAATTTTGTGTGAATAAAATCCCTATTTTATAGGGTAAATAGCCCTATTGTATACCACTACAATAAATGAGCAAGTAACTTAAGAACTGAAAGAAGCTATTATTTATATCTCATATCCTCACAACACACCAACTGAACCACCATTACAGAAGCACCAACACCTTCCCACCAACATTACCGTTCATAAGTTTGGAATCACTGCTGATGGTTCAAATGATTTAAATCAACGTTTATAATAACATTAAAAGGTTTTGTTGAAAATGTATAAAATATTGTGACTGCTAGTCACAGGTTTGAAACGATCAAAAATATTCATATGTCCAGAACGATGAACAGAGCTTAAGGTCATTCTATACTACCTGAGAAAGGTATATAACAGTAAGAATGTAGCTAGGATAAAACTAACATCCAGAATGTTTCATATTATATTACCATTTAATATCTTGTCAAATACTGAATAATACATTGTGCTGTTAACCATGTAATAGTTTAGTCCACACTGTATATGTGTTCACTGATTAAAAGAAGAAAAATTAACATGACATATAATTCCAAACTTTTGAACAGTAGCTCAGACACATAAAACACCAACAGTCTGCCTCACCCCTGCTCCTCCATCATCTCCTGAAGCTCCATGCACTTCAGCTCCACTCGTCTTTTCCTCTCATGGTCCAGGATCTCACGGTGAGCCTTTTTCACCAGTACCGGCTCCGGTTTTGGCATGCCTTCATCTTCTTCGGGCTCTTCATCGGCTCTGGGGCGTGTGGTGGGCTGCAGGGGGACCCCATTGGCATCATCCCCAGGAGAAGGAACCCTTGCCCCGTCATACATGGCCACGGCGCTCTAGAAAAGAGGAAGTAGAGAGTCAGTGATTGTAGGTTTAGACTAAATCCACATGAGCATTCATTACTTCATTCTGTATATGTATGTCATGTATCTACTGTAGCTTTATTAGTTCCGAACATATTGTCTATTCTCAATAGTTTCATATTCAAATATCAAATATTTTTTTACCTTGGTTTGGGTTTACACCTTCTTTAGTTAAAGTGTGATTTAAACTTGAGTTCATTTGGTTCATCAATAATTTTTTGACGATTATTATCAGGTTAACAGGTGCTACCAGCAGGCATGTGAAGTGTTAATCGATTTGCAGTTGGTGGTGGTCAGGCTCAGACAGAATTTTGTCCAACTATAGTTGGAAAACAATTCTGTATGACTACAATCAGGTTTGCACAGAATTTGAATAGTTATAGGTCAGTATTGATCAGTACAACAACACTACAAAACTTCTAGGAGCCAAAGAAGATATACTGCAAAGTTCAAAAAGGTTTGCCACTGGTGTGTCCAGTGGTGGAAACCCTAGTGACTGGTTTCATCAACTCAAAACCAAGACAGCTTATGATTATGGTCGTCAGACGTGAGGTTGTAAACCAGTGGGGTCCGTGCAACACAGAATGGTCAGAAACATGTTCAGACCTCGCTGCAATTAACATTTTCACAAGGCTCTGCATATGACCATAAAAGCAAATATTGGATCGAAGTGACGAACACAATTCCAGTTTGAGTCTGCAATGACATGTTTTATGATAAGGAAGCAGCCCATATTCAGTCTAGAGATAGTTTAGCATACTTTGCTCTTTCTCTAAATACAGTGCTTGTAAATGATTTGCAAAAACGTGTTCTACAAGGAAAGCAATAATGATAACTATTTATAGTGCTGTTTTTGCTATTCTGCGCAATAAAAGCATTTGATATGTACTGCTGTTGTTAGATATAATTATGTAGTTATATATATATAAATATAGTTATTTATTAACATAATGTTGTTAATCTACAAAAATAGGCTTTCTGTTTTCTAATAGGTTTAAATGTAGTTTGAATGTAAGTCAAGTTTAAAAGCAGTTTTTTGGGACTAAGGTCAGATTCAAATACATTTTGTGGAGCTACAGTTGTGTTTGAAATGAATTCTGTTGAGCTACAAACAGGCTTGCACAGAATGATTTTTGGGCTACAGTCAGGCTCTGACAATTTTTTCATGAAGAGTTTGTTCACACAGAATTTTGTCGGGCTGCAGTCTTCTTCAGAAACAATTTTTGGGTGGCTACAGGTCAAATTGGATTGTCTTGTGCTACAGTCGTGTCTCTTTAGAAATTTGTTAGTCAACTGGGTTCAGATTCAAAATTTGGTGCTCTGGGTAGGGTCAGGTTCAGATTTTGGGCCCAATAAAAAAATTAATAAAAACTTAAAGAAAAGCTTCAAAGAATGTCCGAAACAGACGCAGCAGCTGCACTCTAAAACAATCTGAAATTTCTGATCTGATAGTATTGAAGGTCACCAAGAAGATACACCACGTTGTTGATGAGGTAAGTGCTCCAAAAACCCATGGACAACAATATACGAACCGAACCAAGATCAGTTCGCCATGCCACAGACAGGAGCTTCAAACGTCACATCGCTTTAGTGAATGGACAATCAGATCATATCACCACTCAAGACACTAACCCTGAGCTGGATATTAATAATTAACCTCTCGTGGCCTCTCTGCTCAGATATATTTTTGAAGCTTGATGGTTATCGGTGTGGACAGAATGACATTAAAAACTATTTTGCTAGGGAGGGAAATATCTTCAGTGACAGGCAAATTACATATTTCATCATTAATGCTTACAGAAACCTTGGTCTACTGGACATTTCAGTGATGAGGTAGGTAGACTATCTTCAGTAAAGAGGTAAGACTGGTGCTGGCATATTCACATGCTGCTAACGCTGCTGGGTGTCCCTGAATGACCCTGATCATTGAGGCTCACACATTTGTCAAACAAACATACACACATACACACACTAAAAGCCTCTCTCCAAATGGCATTTCAGGGAAGAGTGAGATCTGATAAAGATACACTGGATGATACTGTCCATTGTACGAGTTGGGTGAGAGACAGACAGAGAGAGAGAGAGAGAGAGAGAGAGAGAGAGAGAGATTGAGAGGGAGTAAGAGAGATGCTATCATCTCCATCTCTCTGGGACAGAGGGTAGAAGTTTCTCCACTAATGGACTCATTTTTCACAATGGAGAAATCTCAACCACATCGCTTAATCATTGTCAGTGTCATTGCCCCGAGTGCTCAGGTGTGTTTTTTTTGTTGCCCCACACCACTTGGGACATGGGCACAAGGTGTACCTTTCCAATTGATTAGTCATAGAATGTGAGACACATCCAGTTTGCTTTTTCCAAAGACGATATGTGAAATGTCTGGACGCTACTGCACTGTTAAATTAGATATGTACAATATATTAAATCATGTTACATATGCTGAGTTACAACTTTGCCCTTAATTAGAAACCAGTACTTCCAATTACAGTCCATTTTATGAGTCCACTTGTTTTAGAATTCCACTAAACAAAAGTACAGTTACACCCAGTCAGCTCCATTTCACTCACTTTTGGTCAGTTTCCGACCATGAGGCCGCTGATGACTAGGTTTTATTTGGGTGATGAGCCATTTAACTCAGCAATGACTAGATTTGTACCATGTGGTGAAATATATTTCATGTTGGATTCTGCCTGCAAAAATAAAGGTGATGATATTACATGGTGGTGCTGGAAGTTGATGATTCAAGGTCAGTTTTGCTGGTCCTCACCCTAGGGCAGGAGAAGCTGACCTCAAAATGTAATAGGACAAACTCAGGAGTGGTTTCTATGAGTGAGCAAGGCAGCCAAGGTCGGCTAGTTGAAGCACCATAGAAAAATGAGTTTGTTTAGGACAATGCACTGCAGTGTGCTGATTGAAAAACACACTAGTCGGGAGGGTGGGGGCTGTGGTTAACGAGTAAGCTGTGCATTGTGGGTAAAGTCACGAAGCGTTGCAAAGCCTAACAGGTGGCGTGGCAGCAGGAGGCATCATCACAGAATTCATTATGCACTAAATCATCGCCTCAAAAACACTGTGACTTGCATGCACACACTCTCTTGCTCGCTCCATCTCTCTACAGTCTCATCATCTTTTCTCCACCCTCCTCTCTATCTGCATCTCTCTCCTCTCTAATAATCTGCACAGCAGACATTTCAGAAGTCACGAAAGTGTAAGGGTATTTTTATGCTCATGTCAATGTCTTGGGAAGTGGACTGACCCAGCAAGCTTGTTCCGCTCCTTTCCTCTGACCTCAACTTTCAAATCAAACCAATTTTCTGCAGATCCAAGCTTCTGCAGAATACTAAGTAATACACCGTATTTCATCACCACGCGCTCGACAGACACTTTATTAGAAACATGTATTGTGGCTCGAGCTTGCTGGTGTAAAGTCTGGAATCTATCTGTGCCCGATTCATCTTCCAGCACTTTATCAGCGGTAATTTTCTGACCACTGAGCTGCTCTTGGCTTAATATTTCCGTGTGGTGGACGGAATACTTCAAAAAGTAGAGACTGTACTGATAGTAGTGAGTGGTGACAGATAGTGAGTACTGTAATATTACATTAAGATTACATGAACGTAAGATTACATTACAAAAAAAAAAGGTATTAGGACTACATTTCGAGTACATGAAGAATATGTCTTGCTCTAAAGAAAACATCTTTGCTGTTAAATTAATTTCATAGATGTATCATTTCAGACATTTTGTGGGGGGGCTCTAACCATCTGTTTGAGTTCACTGCTGCACCTACGATCCCCTGAGCTCACTAAATTTAGTACATACAGCAGTAATTTTAATTTGTTCGTCAAATATCCACAACTGAAAACACTTTGACTTAACAGTCTAGTCAGGCTTTAGCAGGAAATTCAGTATTTTTAAAGAAATTGTCTGTTGAGCTCTTCTTCAGAGTCCATCTAACAAGCACTGCTACAGACCATCCTCCGCTTTTAAAATAGTTAAGGACTGAATATTGTTTTCAGCAGTGAGTGAGTATTGGATGAGTATACTCCTAAAACACGTCTTTTCAAAATGACTCAAGAATGATACTTCGAAAAATATATTCTGAAAACATACTCCCTATACTTTCCTCAACCATGTCCATGCCACTGCTGTGCTAAGGGTGGTCCACAACTCAAATAATATCTGGTTTCAGTGCTCAAAACCTGGCTAATGACGATAGGGGTGGAGGGTGAATGGGAAATTGCAATCTGTAATTGCAAACCTGTAGTGGACTACTACGGGTACCCAGTGATTAGAAACACACAGCAAGCGTTTCCAATAAAGCGGACGGTGAATGCAGATTCCCAGCCATGCAGTTTCAAGAACGAGCAGAAGGAAGCGCTTCACGTTTCTGAAGGCTGCTAATGGGGGTGTGGCAGACATTCAACAATAAACCATTAACACTGCAGTCAATGAGAGATCCAACCTAAAGCATAACTCGTAAAATGCATCTTTGCGGTCCACTACACTTCTCAAACAGGCAAGCTGCTGAAACACAGCATGAAAAAAATTAAGTTGTATTAGTGCCCTTTGATTTTCTCATTGCTAATAATATGTGTCCTTTCAAAGCAGTAAAAGCGTTAATAATAGACATAAAACAATTACACAGATTGATGCTTATCCAAAGTCCTGCTAATTGAAACATCAGCATGCGGCTTGGGCTTAAGCTCCCTTCCAGACCACTACCAGACAGTATTTAATAGAGGGCATGTCATTATACTCCATGTAAATGACCTGCTGCTGTATGTCATTCATTGCTATGGCCTTGGGCCATGCCTAGACGACCATGGTGGAACCATCTGCCATATGTTAATAGAAGCTCTACTACTAGAATCAAAGGTCAGTTTTACAGGATTTTGATCTTATTTAAGGCCAAAATCTGAGATCATGGTCCTGTCTTTTGAAGCGCGTTCAACAAGTTTTACCTTAACTAAACCTAATTGATGCAACCCTGGTTAAAGGGAATTCAAATTTCTTCACAATGAAAAGGGTGATACGTAAACGAAGTCATTCAGAGTGGTTTGATATGTCATGTTCTATTTTCAATTGTGCCTCAATTCCTCACAGTGGTGGTGACAGAAACCTGATGTCTGAAGTGTTTACTGCCTCTAAAAGCTCTCTGACAGAAATGTATTACATATAATGGCTAGGAATACGCTGCCTGATGCTTGAAACATTGTTTCAAAAGTTCTGAGAAGGTGCCTGAGAAGACAAGCGTAGATTCACTAGCGTATTTTAAAATGACTATATTGTGTAAATAAAATGCCTATATTTGTATTGTAAACATTGTGTCTATCATTGCTCCTGTAAAGGAATTAGTATGTTTCTTTACAATTAACCATTTCACACCAAAACATTCTGAATAATCATTTCAACCATTATCTGAAAAACTTATCCTTAGTCAGGGTCACAGTGGGTGCTGAACCATATCCCAGCTATCATAAAAGCAAAAGACAAAGAAACATCCTGAACAGGTCACCAATCCATCACAGGGTAGACACATACCTAGGGGCAATCTGGCATTCTAAGTGAACTTTACATGCATGGGAGGAAACCAGAGTACTGGGTGGAAACCCACAAAAACACAACTTTACACAGTCAGGAAACAAACCCAGGGCCTTCTCACTGTGAGACGACACCATATCACCTATTATCTCAACAACTGAACCTTTGAAAAATAAGTACTCTCCTTAATATATGACTTTCTCTGATAACTCAGGTCAAGCTACACTACATGGACAAAAGTACTGGGAAACACCTGTTTTTCAGGCTTTGGACAAGGCCCCCTAACTTCCAATGAAGCGCAGTCTTAGTGCTTCAGTATACCAAGACATTTTGGACAACGCAATGCTTCCAACATTGTGGACACAGTTTGGGGAAGAACCTTTTCTATTCCAGCATGACTCTGGCCTAGTGCACAAAGCAAGCTCCATAAAGACATGACTGGATGAGTTCCAAGAAAAGTGGAAGCTGTTATAACTGCAAAGGGGGACCAGCTCCAGATTAAAGGCTGTGGAGTTGATTGCAATGTCATTAAAGTCGATGTTAGTGTAATGGTCAGGTGTTCCAATACTTTTGATAGACAGTCAGCAGTATGAAAAAAGAGACTACGTAAATATGTAGACAGCAAAGCCTAATCGTTGTGATGTCATCTGGTAAAAAGTGAACCACCATCCAATATGATCAAAACTCAGCTTTCTAACAATTGAGCCAAATTCTGTTTTGGGACATCCCTCAAGACTGTTGATTCACACCTCATCATACCATGAAAAGTAAGTTAATTTTTACTCCAAAGAACACCCATAATTGGACATATGTCTTCATATCTGCACATTTACAGCCTTTAGCAGACGCTCTTATCCAAAACGACTTTCATTCGCTAGCTACAGTACAGGGGCAACTTGGGGTTAAGGGTCTTGCTCAGGAACCCAGTGGTGGTGTGCTGAAGGTAGGATTCGAACCCATTGTTCCAGAGGCAAGTATCCTACGAAATGCACCACCACCCCAAAAGCACCACATTTGATCTTACAAACCAGATGATGCGCCGTCTTGTATTTAAATCAAATCATGAAGTCAATAGGTGCTTTAATTATGCTAATACTCACGTCCCACTTATCAACAATCTGCACTGTTTACACACAGGATCGGAATGAGTTTGGTCTTAATCATTTTCTCTCTTAGTAATGAGTCGCAGCAAGACATGTCGCAAAGTTGACAGGACTCAAAAAGAAGCAGTTAATTAAGCAAAGTTCTTTGGATGAGGATTCTGGCCATGTTTTCCTCCAAACAGCACTCAGTGCCATTTAGAAAGCTATTTTGCATTGCCGGCATTCGGAACAGAAGCTGGCTGTCAGAGCTAGCTTCTGGTAATCAATGGTTAATAAAGGCAACATGAGGGGACAAAGCGCCTGTATTGATTGTAGAAATCTCATAAGCAGACATCGTGCCACCGAGCTTTGGGAGAATAATAAGTACCGACACACACAGCAGATATGATTTCTGTGCTCAGCGGAAGTGTCTGAGCTCTCTCTATGTGTCTCTGTGTGAGTGTGTATGTGTGTGTGTGTGTGTGTGTGTCTGCCTGCATAAGCATTTGTAAAGTACTGACAGCTAGCTGTAAACTCCCACAGGAGAAGCAGGTTTCTCTTCCATTCTCAGTAATTGCGCAGACTGCTGGATGTGCATTTCTCTCTCATGCTGAAAGTCCCCCGCCATCTCGGCCTTGTTTTCTGCTGATGCAGTCCGCTCATTCAAACAAACAACAGCAGCAAAAAAACGACCTGAAGGAAAAGCACGTAATTGATATCATAATGACTGTCATATTCATCTAATCCTGACATCCTATTGCTGGCATTTTCTGCACACTACAGCTTATACACCCCTGGTCCAAAGACATGCACTGTTGATTTCATAGTAAAAATAAGTAAAACAATTTTAGAAGAATGTCTACTTATGAAAAAAGACACCAGTTTAAAAATGGCAGATGGTAAACACTGTAAAACTGTAACATGCAAATAACAATTCACGGCAATTTCAGGACCAAGTTAACAAGTTGAAGGACAATGATAGCTGTGGACAAACTAGCTAAATGGACCACAACCCAGGGATGGCAGTGGTGGTGGGGGTGATGCAGAAAAGGGTGATGAATGGGACACATGGGCAATAATTATCCACAATGGGAGCCTTAGTAGTGGTCTGGCTGGATCAATAGGTTTGGCAAGGGGCAACGTGACAGAGGCTAGGTGTGTGTTTTCAATTTGTCAGCAGTTTGAATCTGCCATGTCGAAACTTTAATCTCTAAGTTATGAGTACATTTGGAGACTTGGCTCTCTGGGAGTGAGTCCATGTCGAGACTTCAGTCTCTAAATTTGAGACCATGTCAAGCTCACTGCTCTTTAGTAATTTTAGTTTAGTCTTATTACAGGCAGGCATTGGGTTGTACAAATCTGAAACAATTTGAAATAACCAGTTTGTAGCTTCTTATAACAGCTGAGGTTTTAGTATGTTTTAAAGGAATATGATCTGTAATTTACTAACACTTCAGCTGAATTAGCTAATTTGTTATATAGAATAACTGCTATCCAAACTACAGACTTCAGTGTCTGGGTGCAAGTCCATTTCGAAACTTAACTCCATGGGTGTGAGTCCATGTTGAGACTTTAGTCTCTTGGTGTTCTCCCATGTTGTGACTTAAAGTCTCTGCATCTGAGAGACTTGAGAGTCTCTGCATCAGACTTGTACGGCTATTTCGAGACTTGGCTCTTTGGGAGTGAGTCCATATAAAGACATCGGCCTCTAAGAAGCCCACTATTCTTTAGTAGAGAATTTTAGTTTAGTTTTATTACAGGTATTGTGTTGTACAAAGTTAGAACAATTAGAAACAGCCAATTTGTAGCTACCGTAATCGTTGAGGTTTTAGTAGGTTTTGAAGGAATAATACCTGTTATTTACTAAAACTTCAACTGGACCAGCTGACAATTTCAGATGGATTAGCTACTTTGTTACCTAGCATAGCTGCTATCCAAACTACGTGCTACTATTTCTACTTGTCTCTTTCTTTCTAAACACCACATTTACTGTCAGTCACTAAAAAAACCAAACTCCTTAATTGTATCCCTCAAAAACCTTAGATTCTGACCTTAATTTTCCATACAAGAAATTAGGGAAAATTAAGGGATAAAGTGCACAGATTAAAGATGATTAAGGGGCAAAACTACTGAATTTTCAAATTTGCCTCTTAAATAATAGAACCTCCTGAATTAATGCCTTAAATTTAAGATTAAGGGGTTTCACAATCATGCCTTAAGTCTAATTTGAAGGTAAAATTAAGGGGTCGGTTTCACAAATTCAAATTAAGGGGTTGGTGTATTTTCAAGGTTAAATTATGGGAGGGAGAAGGCTTATTATCTTAAGCTGTATTGAACGTCTGTGTACAGAGCGATGTCTATTAGTGCTTTCAGACTTAGAACTCAGATGTTGAAGAATGTCACGTTAGGCCTTTTTTTTTTTTACCATATTAATGACCTCAGGATGTGGTATATAAAAGCTAAGGCTTTAATTCTGTGCTGTGATTCACCAGACAGACTTTGCATCAAGTGAAAGGTTTCCTCAAGAGTGATAAACTCAAGATGCCAATATGCTAAATGTGGAAAGAAGGGCACATTAACCCTGTCTTCTCCAAAAAGGGGTGTGAGCTTCCATCCTCACTTCTCTCTAATAAACAGCTCCCATTGAAACTCATTATCACCTCAGAAGTGTCTCTATAAGGTTCTTCTCACCCTGATCTTGTTCTCTGACACTGTGGCTTCATCACTGGAAGTAACAGAGGCCATATACATTCAAACTCTAATTCTTGTTACAGATGGAAATCTCTAAGCACATCAGAGTTCGATTTGACTTTGCTTAAGGATGGCAAGATGCTTTTAAAAAGCCAGTCTTTGTGCAATTTAAAGTTCGATTTTAAACTGGAAACCACCATATGGAAATCACATAATTTCCATGTTTTGTTCACGAGAACCTGCATTCACACAAAATGAAAGAAGAAAATAATTTAACTAAAAATTCTTATGGTTCAAATTTGAGCAAATAAGACAAATGTGTAATTAACTGCCTGTCAGGCCTGGGCACTGTGATGGTTAAGTTTGTATTTTGGGTTGTGGGGGCTTTTATTTTGAAGTGTAATTGGGTTTAAGTTCACAGCTGTGTTGAGTTTATGTTTAGTGATTCTGTTGTATCATTGGTTCTTGTCTTTGTTTCATGGGTATTTTTTGAGTTTTTGTTTTGTGCACAGTTGTTGGTCAACCCGGTCTCCTTTTGGTTTTTTGTCTGTAGTTCTAGAGTTTGGCCCACATGCCGGTTTTTTGTTTAAAATAAAAGAAACATCAATATGCATTTCGACTACCCGTGGTGTCAGTGTTCGTGCTCTGCATGCGAGGAGAAGGGGAAACCCCGTGACACTGCCCAAAATAATAAAACACAAATACGATTTGATCGTGTTGTTTTAACACTGATTATGACGCCTTGTGGAATCACAAGGCGTCACAAGGCGTACAAAAAAGCACTGACAGCATGCGAAGGACTGGGAACTACTGCCACAAACCAAAACAAGAGCCTTTTTAGTCTTTACCGTTTTTATGGCAAATTCATAGTGATGCCAGAAAGTCCGCAACCTTTAGCCCTGCAGTGTTTGAGGAGCGCTAATTCTCAAAAGCTAATTTGTCCGCGTCTGCCTTGTTGAATAACACTGTCCACCCCATCTCCTGATACAACCACACGCTGCATTCCCCTGTCTCCCACTCATGCCTTCATACACTTGCTCTCCATTTCGGCCTGGCCTGACGCGCCAATGCTATTTTTTTCCCTGAGTTGCACTCTCCCTAGACTGCCTGCAAAGAGGTAGTAGCCTACAGACCCTGCAATCTATTCCAGCCTCCGTTCCTGTCTCTCAGAGGGCCTACGGAAATAAACACACAACTTCCAGGCACTTGCTCCTCTCCGGGAAGCCACTCACATTGGGCTGGTAACACAGAAACAGCCAGAAAAATAGTCCCATTAGTGTTTTGAACACAAAGTGAAAGCAATTTTGAAGATGGGGTTGACCTTGAAAGAACTGAATTCAGGGGAGCAGAAAGAGTTATAGCAGTGACAGGTTTTGGCTAGAAAGCTCTGTTTTGCACTTTTCACATTTGAAGAAGTGCTTGAATTTACCGAATGAGAAAGTGTACACTGGTAGCAGGTGGTCCATCAAGAATTACTGACATAAGGATCCATTCTTTTTGCTTTAATTATGTAGATGTGATGTGTCAAATTCGGGCTATGTGAACGTATAAGCTAAGTAAAAGACGCACATTCTTTTCAGTGTCTAAAATATAGTGACTTGTTGTTCTTCAGGGAAATCTGCATTTTCTTTCACAAAGCAACTCCCAAAACCATTGCGGCAGTAACAGCACAAAAAGTAAGAGGGAAAGAGGTGATGGGTAGAAAGAGAGACTGGAGGAGAGAGGGAGAGAGAGAGAGGAAGCTCAACAGAGAGAAAGATACAGAGACAGAGAAAGAAAGAGGGAGAGAAAGTGACAGAGAAAGAAAGGGAGAGACAGACAGAAGCAGAGAGAGAAGTTGGGAGGAGAACAGGAAAAAGGGAATTATGCAGCGCAGAAGATAAAAGGTGAAGTAACTCTTACACACGCACATACACACACAAGCATACACACACACACAGACACACACACACATACACGCACACACAAACACACACACATACACACAAACACACACACACCCACACACACATACACACACACACAAACACACACACACATACACACACATACACACACACACACATACACACACACACAAACACACACACACAAACACACACACACAAACACACAC
>JBBJLS010069976.1:0-12392 GCA_037577275.1 Bryconaethiops microstoma
TAATTATATACTGATTAATAGAAAAGAATAGAAATGTGGTTTAGAATCAGGAGTCATTTATGTCCAAAGTGAATATAAAACAACAACAAAACTGACAAGTGATTCATTTTAAATAACACTTTTGGCATCACACTCTCTACCACTCACACGCAGAAACACATACATCACTGTGGCTGGATGTCTCGGACAGGTAGGATGGGTAACACACTCCTGGTGCCGAACACAGACAGTGTGTCTGTGGCATGGAGGCCAAACTGCCTGAGGTGAAACTTCAGGGCCAGCTTTCGGGTCATGACCCGCAGAGCCACGAAGGCGGCGGACACCTCACCCAGCAGAAAGGCCAGATAGAGAGAGTGCACCGCCCGCTCCAGAGGCAGGATCATCAGGCCTTCATCACTGAAGAAGAACAACAGGATGGGCAGCTGGAAGAGGAAGGAGATCAGCCAGAAACCAGCCAGCTCTGGGACCTAGAGAGAGAGAGAGAGAGAGAGAGAGAGAGAAAGAGAGGAGAGAGGGGGTGGGGTTAACAAGATTAAAGGACAACTTGTGCTTTTGAGGTGGGATAAATATAGTATATAATGAGTTATATATGGTATATATTCTCTTTAAAAACTAATAAAATTAAGCACCTGTTCAGTTATAACATATGTTAAGGAAAAACCCAATGTTTCTCAACCTGTCGCAGCCATAGAGTACAATCAATGGGTTATATTATGGGTTGTACATGGTATATTATCTTTAAAAGCTAATAAAATGAAGAGTCTGCTTTCTGTCCTAACAAATTTTAAAGAATTATCCAGTGTTTCTCAACATGTCACATGTATAATATACATTCAGTGGGTTATATAGTGGGTTGTATATAGCATATTAGCTTTAAAAGCTAATAAAATGAAGCATGTGCTTTCAGTTTTAATAGATTTTAAGGAATAATTCTGCATTTCTCAATCTGTCACACATACAGAGCACAATTAGTGGGTTTTATTATGGGTTACATATGATATCTTAGCTTTAAAAGCCGATAGAATGAAAAGTCTGCTTTCAGTTATAATATATTTTAAGTAATAATCCAGCGTTTCTCAACCTGTCACATCTATAATCAATGACCTCTGACAATCATTTCCTTGCATTTAGACTGTCATGTTGCTGCTACAATTGCACAATTGCAATTTTTATTGCAATTGCAATTTTTATACAATTGCACCATCATATTTATTGCTGTTCTGCATCTTTGCAGACAATTCTCTAGAATACAGTACCTGTCAAAATACTGTATTATCCTCACTGTAGATGTTTTTGTGTTCTGTTCTGTTCTGCTAATGTGTTGCACTGTTGTTTCGTTTTTACTGTGTACTGTGTGTATATGGTAGCAATAAAAAAAAAAACTTGACTTGAAACATACTTATATTTATGTCAATGCTGCAGCACCTACTCATCGACTTTTATTATAAATGATTACCACTTCAGTGTTGTGTGTTTTGTACTGTTTGTATGTATTTTCTCCATTAGTTGGGGAATTTGGCACCACACTGACTGTGATAGTGGCCCTGAGTGACTATCCCCTGTGGCTGTTTCCCAGGCTGGCTGCCTGACTTACTTTGCATTGTGGCGATGAGGCTTCCTGGGGCATTCGACTGAATGGTTCTACCTTGGAACCAGAAGGCTGCCCACCTGAGTGAATTCACAACACTGCTACGAGGCTTCCCAGATGTACCTATGTATGTGTTGTGGGTTATTTTGCTGTTGATTTGCTATTTTCTGACTGTTTGAAAGGCTTACATGGGTTTCAGGAAGGCATTAAATAAATGGAACTACAGGAAAATGAATAAATCCTTTATCTGAAACGCTTATGCCAACCAAAGTTGGGTGCGGGGGGGTTGGGTGGGGGGTCCAGGACTAGAGAACCTGTCTAGTCCTGGACAGGTTTTCATTCCATTGCATAGCAAGCACACAGACAAGAACTCTTATACACACATTTACACATAGGGACAATAAAGTCTTTCCAATTTGCTTGACATGCAAGTCATTGGACTAAGGGAGAAAACCAAAATAGACACTGGGAGAACATGCAAACTTCACACAGAAAGAACCAGGCTGCCCAGGACCTTGCTGTGAGGTGACAGCACTACTCACTGTGCCACTGTGCCATCTTATAGTTTCTGTATTTTCACTGATTGATGGTATTTATTTATTTTGAACCGCTGCTTATCTTTTTGATTTCAGGTATTTCAATCATACCCATTGTCGCAGGTGTATGAAATCAATCAGACCAAGACATTTTGGACAACGCCATGCTTCCAATTGGACACAGTTTGGGGAAGAACCTTTTCTATTCCAGCATGACTGTGTCCCAGTGCACAAAACAAGTATCCGTAAAGATGTGGTTGGATGAGTTCAGTGTGAAAGAACTTGACTGGCCACACAGAGTCCTGACCTCAACCCCATTCAGCACCTTTGGGATGAACTGGAACAGAGATTGTGAGCCAGACCTTCTCGTCCAACATCAGTGTCTGATCACGTTAATGCTACAGAATGACTGGACACAAATTCCCACAGAAACTCCAAAATCTTGTGCAAAGCCTTTCAAGAAGAGTGGAAGCTGTTATATCTGCAAAGGGGGACCGACTCCACATTAAGATAAGAATATACAGTACTTATACTTATACAGTAACCTTCTATTGCAATACATATCTGACAATAACAGTATTCTGATGAAACAAATTAATAGTAAGTGTTTGAATAGCAATGTAAACTGTGTTCTGAGTGAACGAACACAGTCATGTGGTAAAAAACATTGACATGCACATGGTCCAAGTACTCTTGGGGTTATGTATTTAAGTATTTGAACATATTTCCTGGAAGATGTTCGGTATTACAGGATTAAAAAGCCCAAACCAATCGTTCTGTTCATCAGAAAATTATTAAAGCAATCATGTTCTTTGTTCTCTTTGTTCTAAGAGAACGTAGAGACAGGAATCCTGTGGCCAAATGTTTTGTCATCCATTTGGCTGCAAAATCAAAAGTACTTTTACAAAGCAGAACGGTTAAAACAGGCTGATTCTCACCATAAGGGGGACTAAACTATGAAGACTGCAAAGAACATAATCTCCACTGAAAGGAACCCACAGAGAGAAGGGAGGAGGTTAATACAGGATTATGGGAGGGTTTGGGTGAGATACAGGGTTAATCTTTGAAGGATGCAATTCATAATAACTGCAAAACCAATGTTGCATAAACATCAGAGCAAACATTTTTCTCCATACGCAGTTTTAAACCACACTTGTGCAATCAGGTCTATTGGATCTATGTCTATATTAGAGTTGAAGCCTGTCAACTTGGATTCAAATGCTCAAAAAAATGCTATAGTAGTAAAGATTAGGAAAGAATTTACTGGTGTTACAGAAGAAATACATATAATCTATAAAATTCAAGAAATATACAGACATATCATGACCCCGTATCATATTTTGACCATTTCTGTCTACTCAGCTGGCCTTTCAATAGTAGGGCTGGCTACAATTTACAAGCATTTTACAAAACTGCTGCCTGTGTTTCTAAACTGGAAACTTATCAACATTAACACACTCTTAAACATTAACCCATCTAAATGTCATAATATCCACAACTGAAAGTATAATCATTAGTCTTTAATCAAATTTTATTATTTTTTTTATGTGTAAGGGTGTTTACATCGATTTTTATGGCGGACTTCCCAAAGATGTAAATGTGCTGTAAAAGCAAAGAGACAAATGTGTGCTGTAACGTAATGTCAGATAAGGAGAAAGATGAGTCTGACTGCAGTGAGGATACAGAAGTAAGATCTTTTGTTTATCAATGTCAATCAGTCAGTTCAAACTTTAGGGGCCATTTCCACTGCAACTGAAATAATTTCAGCAGGCAGACATAAATCTCATTCAGAGTTAATGACTGGGCTAGTTCACTGTTTCACAGTAAATTTGGATAGACTGACAGTGTTTCATATTATCTGCTAAACCTATTAGCTAGCCTGCTATCTCGGTTTCTCTCTTTCTTTCATCTCAGGAGGGCTAAGAAAAACATTGCTACAGTGCCGGCAATTTAAAGTGGACCAGAAAATGCAAATAGGAAGCCAACTCCAGCCTTGTTAGCTAGCTAGATAACTGCTGAAACATTCCTCTTCAGTTTACATTTACATTTAGTTGAGGTCACAGAAGTTAATGTCATACAAGACAGCCACAGTGCCTTAACCAAAACGAGATTACCAAAATGGGTAGTCCGGTAATCTCGGTGAGTCACACGTATCATTGCAGTTAGAATTACCCAATAACTAAAACAGGACTCTTTTACCTGTTAAATACAACACACCAGTGTTGGCGTTATATGATAAGAACACAGCAGGTGAAGGTTCCTCAAAGCCAGCTCTTGCTCTGAAAGCAGATGTGAACATATTGATAACCCTGCATGGTACATCGGCAGATCTGATACCAAATGCACTAAATTTAGTCCAGCCCGACTCAAATTGGACAGAAGAAAATGGCAATTTAAAAAATATCTCAACAGAAAAGTCCAACATCATTCTTTCCCTGCCAGTTCATAACAAATTAATAAGAAAAGCTATGGATAATAGATGGCTGTGAAAATGAGCAGGCAGGAGATTGAATGTCTTGGATTCATCCTAGTGGTCCAAAAACTGGCTGTTCAAGCTTAATCAATAATCTTAAAACAGAATTCTCTCTCTCTCTCCCTCTCTCTCTCTCTCTCTCTCTCCCTCTCTCTCTCTCTCTGTGTCTCTATCTCTGGGCTATGATACAGCTGAACAAGTCATCGGTGGGCATCTCTTTTTGGCTCATAGCACTGAATGACCATATTTTAACACTTGACAACAGAACAACTAGTTGCTTAGCAACCCTTACAAGCACTGCAGAGCAATGCAGAAGAATATTCTGATGCATCACGAACGGCACACAAAACTCGGAGCCATGACTGTTCGGTCGTGACGGTGTTTCTGGCAATGTCTACACAAAGTCTGCAGAAAGTTATGAGATTACATGCCTACACATATTCTGAGCTTCGTAACCCAAGGGCACTAGTAGTTTACATGTGGAGAGGGAGGGAGGTCATGGGCAGTGCGTGTTCGTCATGAGGGAAACTCACAAAAGTGCACCATTTATTAACCTTTAGAGATTGAAGTAATTGTGGATGACAAATGCATGGTGCTATTTCATATTATTCCCGGCTCTTAGCTGAATGAATCAGTGAGAAAAATTCGGTTGAATGTGTGGCTTTTGAACTTTCAAACAGAATTTGTGTTTGAATGCAGAAGAGGAGATGTTTTATTGTGATTTGAATTGATAATGTAATTACAGAAAGAAAAGACATCTATTACGTTTCTGCCATTCTGTCCTGCGCAACTGTCAAGCCATATGACAGGTGGTATTGTATAGCAAGTGTATGGATTTAAACATCTATAAATTGGGGAGAAAATTGAGAGGAAAATGAATAAAGGACAATGTAATGCATTAGGTGATTATTGCAATGTAATTATTAAGCCATTCCATCCACTATCTGAACCTTTTATCCTTAACCAGGGTCATGGGGGTGCTGGAGCCAATCTTAGTCTTTGTCATCTATGAAATTTGTTTAAACCCATTTTTCTCAGCTTCTCTTTTTGCCAGCAAAGTTAACATTAGAATAAATACAAACAAACAAGAAAGCAGTAAAAAGTATCAATATTTGTACTGTTTGTAAGAGTATTTTGTGAGCTGGTGAGGAGAACACAGGTTCAGTTCCAGATTCCTCCAGCCACTGTATTAATTTGTGAAACTCCATCAGCAGCTGCTGATTTAATTTAACGAAGGACTGATTGAGTCAAACCAGGTTTCTGATAAAATAATTGTCCAGTAATAAAGTAATACTGGACTTCAACAATAAACACACTGAAATACTGAACGTAAAATCACTATTTACTGTAGAATTGTCAGGTCTGGGGACCGTGACGGTTGGTGGCTGCTAGAGGCCGCCAGGGTTCTTTTTTGTTATTTAAGTCCTGAGCACACCAGGTTTGTGTTAGGTAATAATCTGTCAGCTGCTGGTGTGCTCAGGACTAATCATGTCTTTGTGGTGATTGGGGGGTGGGTTTATTAGTGAAGATATTTAAGCTTGTGGAGACGGGACCTGAGTTGCTGGTCCACCATCAGAATTGGTATCCTTTATGCCACAGTTCCCAGTCCTGGGTTTTGTTTGGCCCTCGTGCCTTTTGTTTCATATAATTGAAAATAAAACTTATAGCACGGAAGTCTGTGTATGCGCCGTTTGTTTTGGCCAGGAGAGAGAGGGGGACCGTGACAGATGGACCAGCCTGACAAGGCGCAGCAGACTGGACAACGAGCGCCTGGAGTTGTGGGGAGTTGTAGCAGAGAGTGAGGCTCAGGGGTGAACCGGCGAGAGCGAGTCAGTTTACCACTGCCGAGTTGTTGTGTGGAGGAGAGTTGGAGGATGAGGAAGCGGAGCTGGGCTTCTGGAGGAACAGGCTTCCTCCATTCAGGCTCGTGCCCGACTTGCCTCTTAAGGCGAGCCCTCGGCTGGAACAGTGAGCCTCACTTTCGGCCGACTCGGGCACTAGGACCCAGAGCAAGCCAAAGTTGGAGGCTTTGCTCCAGGCTCCAATGTGCTGAGATGCGCCACCCATAGCAGGCCCAGCTGACGAGGCCATGCAGCACGTCGCAACACCCCTCGCGGTAGAGAGCGCAGCCGAGGCCGAGCAGGAGCTCGCAGCAACCACGGAGCACGAAAGCCAAGCCGCCGTGGGGACGGTAGCAGAGCTGAGGCCCCAGCAGCCCATGCCAGCATTGTGATGACTCCTGCCATCTGTGCCTGCACCAAGACAGCTGCTACCGCCTGTCCCAGTGCCGAGACAGCTTCAGCCACCTGTGCCTGAACCAAGATGGTTTCTACTGCCTGTGCCAGCGCCCAGGTAGCGTAGCAGAGGCTAGCTTGGTTAGCATGGGCGCTAGAGCAGGCAGCCCAGAGCCGGTAGCTGCACGACAAGGGCCATTAGAAGCCACAGAGGGGCCTTTAGCCAGCCAAGAGGGGCCTTTAGCTGCCCAAGAGGGGTCTTTAGCCACCATAGAGGGGCCTTTAGCCACCGTAGAGGGGCATGAAACCCCACCAGGAAATGGGGGTCTCCCCCAGAATTTTTTAGAGGGGGTACTGGGGTCTTAGAGGGCTCTGGAGGCGCTCCCTGAAGGAGAATCAGACCTGGGGGCCATGGAGGAGTCCTCCAGAGAGGGTTCAGGGTAAAGGGAGCTCGGTTCAGGAGGACACGGAGGGGCTCCCTGGAGGAGGCTCTGCCCTTGTGGAAAGCAAGGGGCTCCCTGCGGAAGGGCTCCCAGGAGGGGGCCTTGCCCAGGAGGACAGTGAAGGGCTCTCAGTAGGGGGCAGCAAGGGGCTGGACAGCAAGGGGCTCCACGCTGGAGGGCTTCTAGGAGGGGGCCTGGCCCAAGAGAACA
Source organism: Bryconaethiops microstoma (assembly GCA_037577275.1). NCBI lineage: Eukaryota > Metazoa > Chordata > Actinopteri > Characiformes > Alestidae > Bryconaethiops > Bryconaethiops microstoma. Next base: position 7,485 of record JBBJLS010069976.1, read on the forward strand.
AAGAGGAGCTCCTGTTAGGGGGGCTCCACCCCCAAGAACAGTGAGGGGCTCCAGGAAGGGGGCTCCACCCCTGACAAGGACAGCAAGGGCTCCCGGTAGGGGGCTCCACCCCTGAGGACAGTGAGGAGCTCCCCGGAGGGGGCTCCAGGTGCAAGGACTGGGACTCTCAAAGGGGAGCATCCCATGAGACCCACCCGGGCCTCCGCCTTTGGGGTGTTATGGGGGTCTTTTGGCGCCCCAGTGGGGTGCTCTAGGGGCGGGGGTACTGTCAGGTCTGGGGACCGTGACGGTTGGGTTCTTTTTTGTTATTTAAGCTGACACCGGTGTGCTCAGGACTAATCACGTCTTTGTGGTGATTGGAGGGTGGGTTTATTAGTGAAGATATTTAAGTTTGTGGAGACGGGACCTGAGTTGCTGGTCCACCATCAGAATTAGTATCCTTTATGCCACAGTTTCCAGAGTCCTGAGTTTTGTTTTAATTGGCCCTCGTGCCTTTTGTTTCGTGTAATTGAAAATAAAACTTATAGCATGGAAGTCTGAGTATGCGCCGTTTTTTCTTGGCCAGGAAAGAGAGGGGGACCATAACAAGAATGTTAATAGTATTTATTCTTTTGAGTTTTATTTAGTATGTTTAGTAATATAAATTTGAAAATCACTCACGGCTCATCAACAGTTTTTTAATAATTTGGATTTTCAGTCTTTTCTGCAGTACTGTATATACAGTATTTAATAAATAAAATAAAATAAAATAGAATTAATACAATTAATTTGCATTCAATAATACTGGCTTAGGGATCATTATACAATTTTAATGATAAACAGCATATGAAGTTGTGGCCCACAGTCTAAACAGTGTCCACACGAGGGAGCTGTCAATATACCACTTGTGTATATGATTATTCAATAAATTATCAAAGTAACTCCCAGATCATTGTATTTCTGATGCAATCAGAATAGATTTGTATGGTGCAGTAGGAGTGCTTAATTTAGATGCATGTCTGTGAGCAAATCCATACGCATGGCATTACAGCGCGCTTCTGCATTACGACACAAAGACACAAAATTCCACTCCATGGAATTTATCACTCCATGGTCTCAGAAATGTCCTCAGTTGCAATGACAGACTGCAGGCAGTTCCTATTTGGAGACAAAAAAGTGCCCAGATCTCAATCTGAAATCAATCCTGGAAGAGGGGCCACTTCACTCGCAGCAATAGCAGGGTATTGATGGAGAAAATAAAGCATGCTATTTGACTGAGGCTGAAACATTATCATTTAGTCTGGCAATTCACTCCGGAGCTCTAAAGATAAAACCACTCGGAGCAGAATGAGATTGCCTGGGGAAGTCAACAATATGCGGCATCGGAGGACAAGCTGTGCCATGAGTGGGCTCGCTCATGCTTGGGCCTGTGGTTAGGCTCACTTGCCTTTGGGTATGAAATGAAGCCTTGTCTTTTTTATCAGGCACTCCCCACTGTGGCCATTTGGTGAATTTTGCTTAAGCGTAGTGGGAATAGTGGAGGAGGCAGTGAGGGAGCCAGGAAGAATTAGAGGAGGAGGAAGTGCTGCTGGAGAGAGTGAAACTTGAGGCGCTGAGAGGCCCCAGTATCAGTTTTCCGACATTCTGTTCTTCTTTTTAATTATTGAAATTTTGAGAATTTACCAACTGCGGAAGGAGAAGTGAGGAAGAGAAGGAAGTGGTGGCAGAAGGAATGAAAGCATGTCATCAATAACATTTTAAAACTTAAAAACACACCAAGCATTGAGGATGATGTTACGACATTCACTGAATATTCGCAAATTATAAAGCTGGACGTTTTTGCACACCACAGGTTTTTACCACACATCCACTTATTTCATAAACTGCAGATTTTTCTTCTTGTTAAACATTAGAAAGTTGTTGAGTGAACAACTACAAATGAAAATATGTCAAATAAACCAAGTTTTCTATATAAGAGTAAAGAATCTGTGATAGTGCATGTCTTGACTCCTATTAACTGATTGTTGGTGATGCAGAGTCAAATTCTAGACTGTCCTTTAACTTTAAATGCACTCGTTCACTGTTTCAGCACTTAATAGCTCCTTAAATATCCAAGACTTGTCTGGTGATCCACATTATAATTATAATTATATTAGGGGGCATGTTGTAGGTCAGCAATGATGATTTTTAAAAAAAATGAAATCAGATGGCAAAATGCCATGCAGTTATTTGTTAGTAAAGTATACTGAGTGGATTTTCGTAAATATTAACATGCAAATGAAGAAAATCTCAGTGTGTGCCAAGAACTTCTGACTTGTGTATATTATTTATATTAACCCACAAAAAGCAGAATTAAACGGACCATTTTTCTCTGCCCTGATTGCCTCAGTCAGGCTTATACTACTTCTACTACTCATAACTTCAGTATGAGTGGGCGGAGCTTAACTGCTATTGACCGAAAAGGTAAATGGATAAGGTATAACTGTCTTTTTCTTTTTGTGATGTCACAAAACGCATTGAATCAAACGCTGAAATACTGTCAAACTATTTTGAAAACACAAACAAAGTTAGGCGAATGCAGGTTTGCATGGTACGGGCCCTTTAACGCACATCAGTCAACATTCCAGCTCACGACCGAAGACGATGCCAAAAATATTCGTGCCTCCGTCCTGCTGACGCGCAGAATGAGGACTTGCTGACCCGCTGAAACGCACAGCTGCACTTCCCCACACTGAGCTGAAACTCAAACGCCTCCAACAGCAACAACAACCAGAGGAAAGAGAAAATGCAAGCTGGGAACGGAGACGGATGCCGTTTCGGGAAACATCCTGAGGGGGGTGCAGGACCCACAGCACGTTCTGCATTAAAGACTCACTACCAGCACTGAGACGGGACGCTAATTTTAGATAACGAGACTCTGTTCAGGAACTGTTAGAGGCAGACGAGAGTGTTCCTTTCATCCATGAAATGAAAATCATGATAAATCGAATCCATTACTTTTGATATTTTCCCATTTTGAGCTTTTAGTGAAATTATCCTGGTAGATAATTATCCAAAATCATCTGTAAAGACCCCACATTCTCAACTTTTTTTTGTATTTTTATTTTGACTTCATGTGCCACAACAGCTCTGATTCATTTGTACAAGACCTCTCTTTATCCTTTGTAATTAAACCGGGTGTTTTTTGTGTTACTGTACCTTTTTAAGACTCATCATTTAGTTCAAGTTGAGCCAAGTCACCCAAATCCACATGCTCAAATCACATTCAGCTCTTCATTAAGGTGGATCAGACTTGTGGACGAGGTTTAGCACACAGCATGACTTACTATGAGCTGTAAAAATTAACTGAACTTCACTAAGGTGGATCTATAGCACAAATCCACTTTTGTTTAATTTATTGACTTATTTGTGTGTTTGTGATGTTTTTTAATCAGAAGCTAAATATTATATGATTAAAGTGCTGTTCTGCAGATCTGTCATGTCTCATCTGCTTTTTCGTGTCTCCAAAGGCTGATGTTTGTTTAAAATTTGTCTGATCACCAGTCGGGTCTTTCTCCAGTGATGGCGGTGCCGTGTGTGCTCTGTTCGGTAGCTTTAGCTCTTCAGTGCTAACGGGTAAGCAGGTGTGTGATTTAGTTCAGGTTAAATATAAATATAGTCCCCTTCAGTTCTACACAACAGAATGGCGGCACTTTTCACGAAAGCGCTGGATGGAAGTCGCCGTCGCGGTGAGTGTTGTCATGTTTAATCTGGGCGCTAAGTGGTTTTGAGTCTGTCGATTCACGGGCCACGCTAAATCCACCACAGGTTTAATGAGGACAGTGCCTTCATCCCTAACACTTTTAAACACCTCCAGAAGTGCGAGCGTGTTTTACACCGGTGCCACGAGCGCCAGGGTCTCATTTACACTTCTCAAAAAGTGCATATTTCACCCTGGAAAATACTGCACACACACACGCACGCTTACAGACGTAGGCCAGATTTCATTAGCGTCATTAAATCCATTTCCAGACGTTCTGATATCAGAAATAGACTCTGCATCTCGTTAAGAGAAGAATCATTAATGTTTAAACCAGAAACAGTAGAACAAAGACTTTATTAATGCGGGTGAAGAAGACGCCTGCTTTCTTTTAAAGGGCCCAAAACTGGACTTTTCTTTATTATATATATATATATATATGTGTATGTATCTGTGTATGTATGTGTATAAAGATATATATATATATATATATATATATATATATATATGTGTGTGTATAATTTTTTTTTTTTAGTATAAGAATGTGTGTGCGTGTGAATTTATTTTTCTTTACTCCACTTATTTAATCATAAAGGTCTGTTGTAGGCTGTATTAAAAGGCCCATATCATGGAAAACTAGATTTTACTTTTTCACAACTTTTTGTTCATATAAAACTTGGTTGTATTGTTTTTTGTTTTTTTTTCTAATTACTACTGTATCTTTTTGTAAATACAATAAACAGTAATGAAAAAACTAAAAACAACAAAAAGAACCCGACCTGTCTTGTCCCGAACCCGACACGAACCTCCACTGTGATTTACGCATTTTTAGTAACTTTTCAGAATCAAAAAACCTTACTGATCCTAAAAGATATTGCTTAATTTTGAATGGAATTTGAAATGCTCGTCCAACCTAGTAACAGTTTCTATGAAACCCCTCTGTGGGCGGAGCATTTTGACTGCCGTTGGTCCCGGGAAGGAGTCCTGTAGGCAGTGAGAAGTGATGATGTGAGGTTTTATCTGTGTGGAGGACAGATGGTCCTGCTGGTGCAGCCTTTTACCCCGTCTTCTGGCTGTGTGTGTGTGTGTGTGTGTGTGTGTGTGTGTGTGTGTGTGTGTGTGTGTGTGTGTGTGTGTGTGTGCGATAAAGCAAGAGAAAGACAGTGAGAAAAAGAGAGAAATGAAACCTG
>JBBJLS010069977.1:0-12387 GCA_037577275.1 Bryconaethiops microstoma
CAGTAACTCACCTGGAGCTGTGATTGGTCACCCTGTCAGAAACACTGTGATTGGTTAGAGGCTCATTTGCATATTACAGACGTCTGTAACAGCCGTTATCGCCGTGGCGATTAACAGGATATATTGTGCAGCTTTAATATCAAGACCACTGAAGACATCTGTGGAGGCAGATCAGCATCACTTTTTATAGGTTATTGTCCATTTTTGTGCCGCTCAATGTGGAAAAATTAAATTTGACTCGGTGGAGCAGATTCGAAACTGATATCCAGAATCATCTGGCGTAAATAAAAAGGATGTGAACGTGTTTCTAATCAGCCATCTATTCTAATTTGAATAATTGTCAATTGAGGTCATTTGGATCTGAAGCCTGTGTAACAGGTGGAATTAAAAATGGTCTTATCTGAATAATTAAGAGATTGTGCCTTGAATTAACCAGAATTATTAAGATATTGCGCTGATAAATTTTTCATAAAACCGCCTGGCCGATGTCCCTCATAACACGCCGCCGCCTCAGACACTGTCATCTAGTTACATAAATTACACGGTCTTCATATGCAGGACTGTCACTGTAATCAGTATCGTATTAAAATGTCTCACGCGTGTGGTTATTATGATGAATAATGGATCTGTTTATGAACGTTTCAGATTAACGCGCAAAGCTCCGACCAAGCAAGATCCTTTAAATGCCAGAGACATCCAGTCCGCTAATGATTAATTAAGACAGTCGTTAAAAATCAATTTCATTTCAAGCATCTTGTACGAGATTCGTGTTTTCGCAAAAAAAAAAAAAAAAAAAGAACTCGAAAAAAATCACACCCTTAAAGAAGTAAATGAATGGAAGGTCTGTCTAAGGGGCCTGTTTAGTGTTTAGTGTTTTATATTTGAAAAAAAAAAAGTTATGATTCACTCGGGTTGCGTAATGTAAAGACGCTCGGCTGCAGAACTTCCTGAGAGGATTCGTGCACCTCCCGATGATGTCACAGTCCTGTGGGCCGTCCTGAGCGTCCCTGAGACCTGCTGTCCTCGTCCAAGTCCTCGCGTGAGGATATTCGTGTTTAAAAGCTTGTGCGACTGCGTTTGTACTTCAAACGTGGACAAATAGTTGTTTTTTTATTATTAACCAAAGTGGCTCAGTTATGATTACAAGCACAAAAGGGGAAAATTAGTAATAATAAAAGGGATTTGAACTCACATTTCTATACGGTCCTCTCAGCCATGCTGGTCAAGCAGGTGTACATAAACCGGGTTATGAAATTTTACATGTAACTTTTTATTGAGGGTGTCAGTTTCAATTCATTTTTATTTAGTATCGGTTTCAGTTTTGGGGTTTTATTGTTATGGTAAGTAATTTCAGAAATAGGAATATGGTTTTAAATCGGTTTCCTTCTGATGGGCGGTGCAGTGTTTGGTGCTCACGGTCAGAAGGTCCTGGGTTGTGATTTTCTGTGGGTTCCTGCTGGGTGGTTTGTTCCAACAGTCCAAATACATGAACCTCAGGTGGACTGGAGATGTTAAATTGGCCCTAGTTGTCAAGTCAAGTCAAGTGGTGGTGGCCTAGCGGGTAGGATACTTGACCAAGAGGTCATGGGTTCGAATCCTACTCTCAGCACCACCACTGGGTTCCTGAGCAAGACCCTTAACCACAAGTTGCTCCCGGGAGACTGTGAGACTGCCCCCTGTAGGTAGGGAAGGAAAGTCGCTTTGGATAAAAGCGTCTGATAAATGCTGTGACTGTAAGTCAAGTAGGTTTTACTGTCATTTCGACCATAATCACACAGTACGCAGTGAAATGAGATAATGTGCCTGCAGGACCATGGAGTAACACAAGAGCAGAACAGAACAGCATGAGACCACAAGTGCAAACAGGACACAAAAGTGTGCAAGAAACCCAAGCGCAATAATACAATTAGTCAATACAACTTTCAGTGCAGTTGCGATGGACTGATGACCTGTTCAGGGTGTTTCTCCACCTTTCGCTCTATGAGAGCTGGGAAAGACTCCAGCATCCCCACCTTGGTTAGTGGTCCAGATGATGGATGGATGGATGAATGTTTCCTTCTGTTACACCAGACAGTGAAACACTTGCATAGTTCTTCATACTGGAATGAAGAACAGGCCAAACTTGAAAGGGGCTCTGTAAGTGTTTCCTGTGGTTTGGGAGGTTCGGTGTGGAGGGTTGGGCTAGTGAGTGATTTTATTTGTCCAGAGGGTGGGGCTTTGTGGTTTGGGGGAGTTTGTAATGAGTAATTTCATTGTTCCAACTGGTGGTTGGGGGTTTGGTGTTTGGGGAGGTTTGTAATGAGCGATCTTGTCGTCTCGGCCGGTCGCAGGGGGTGTTACGTAATCCTGTTTTCTCGTCCAGGAACTCATGGTGGGACGGAGTTCAGCTATTTTTAGTCTGGCTATGCAGGAATGCACATGTTCTCTCATTTTCAGACTCTCCATCGCTACCAAACTACACTTTCCGTCCATTTTTCTTTTCAATCCATTCCCGGTTTCTCAAAAAATCTCTTGTTTTCTTCTTATTCTGTTTGCTACTTCTTTACAGTGATGCCTGTTGTGATGTTCTGTCATCTTGTGATGCTCTCTGTGCTTTAATGCCCTTTTGTTCTGAAGATGACTTTTGAAAGACTTCCGCTCGTTGAACTATGGGCTCTACGTGAAGATCGCCTCATCAGCGGCGGCTGGTGAGAACAGTGCGGGTCTGATAGCGCCGAGCCTCTGATGTCGCAGCACGGGATCAAGCTTAGCTTCCTCTTATGTATCGCTTGTGTTTCCCTTTGATGCTCCCGAACCCGAATTAAAGCATTAAAAGGAAACTGTACACGCCTCATTAACCTCAGCCTTTAATTTGAATTCTGATGCAGATCCTCTTCCACGTCTCTCCAGAGCCAGTCTCCTCCTGTTCTGCTCCGCGTCCGGGCTGCCAGGTGACTAATTGGGCAAAAGTTTGAAAAACCAGAGCCAGATTCATTAGACCATCATAAGGGAAGCACTGCCTCCGCCCGGGAGGTACCAGAGTCCGAACGGCGTGCCGCCACCACCAGAGAGCCTCCAGCGCTTCCATTAGTTTAAATTACTGTGTTACTGTCAAATGGCAAATCAATAATTGATTCATACCAAAGGGCTCGGGGGGCTCCGTCATATCCCACCCCCCCTCCCTCCTTCTTTCTTTTTTTGCCAGTCAGCCACATTAATTAAACTTAGCTGTAGAAAACAGCTTGCATTTGATAATGGATTGCAGACCTGGTGGTGATTAATGCCCTAAAAACACACGTCCTGAGAAGATTGTGCTGTTTCCACAAAGCAACAAGTCCATGCATCTGTTTGGATAGCTGTACAGTATTTTGGGGGTTGGGGGGGGCGGGAGTTGGTGTTGGTGGTCTGATCCTATATAGACGTATTCAGAATCAGAATCACAATCGCGTTTATTGGTCAGGAGGTCGACGGTTATACTGTCTCTCGAGCACAACAGTATAAAACAGCAACAACATGTAAAGATACAATGAACGATATAATATACAAACTACAGTATGAATGAGCTGGTATCCATGACAACAGCTCTTAATCATCCCATTAAGCTAAAAGGCCATTGAAGCACCGGCAGTGGAACAACGGGTCGTTCCAAGTTCATGACCCGGACGAGATATTTCCAGAATGTCTGGCCCGGGAGGAGACGTCCGAGCGATCTCCGTGATTTGGAATCCACAAATGTCTTCCATTTTTTAAGAATTCAATCGTGCCGTTCAAGCGTCGACGTCCAGGCTTCCAGCGACACAAAAGGAGGACGGAGGGAATGAAAAAAAACTCTTTTGTTACGCCAGTTTTAATTCGTCTTGTTTCCCTCCTCAGAGGCCCGACTCCAAATTCGTGGGATGGGTTGGACTGGAAGACGGATGGCGGTTCTGTGTCGGCGAGCTGACCCCGATAAGCACGGGTTCTGGAACATTCTTTACCTGGAGAGCCGAGAGAGCGCTTGAAGCCCAGGCACGCAGGCTTTGTTGACGTTGGGCCGAGCGCACTGGTGGAGCTGGACCAGACGAGGACCATCATCTGAGGTCAGAGGCCGAACACCAGCGTCTGCATACACTGAGCTCTTAAAAATAAAGGTTCTATGGTTGTGTGGTTCTAGGAAAAACCTTTAACTGGTTACGTTGTGTGGAGTTTGTTTAAAACTGAAAATGGGATCCACACTCACACATCTCATTTGACAAAGAAATGGTTTTAAAAATTAATTAATTAAGCCTTAGAACCCTGAGGGTATTTTTCCCATCAATCCACAGACATTTAGGAAACCTTTAGCGGTTTTTAAATATTTACAATCATAAACAAGTAAGTCCGTCGATCTTCACACTCACTCTGTCTCTCTCTCTCTCTCTCACACACACACACACACACACACACACACACACACATACACACATACACACACAAACACCCACCTTTCCACTCACCACCAAATCTTTTTTGATTGGGTTTCTTGCACCGCGCTTGTTTTTTTATATTTACTTATTCTGACTTTTAAACGCCACTATATTTAAATATCAATGCCATTTTTAAATTTCCAATCAGGCTGAGATCAGAGGAAGCTTTTTCTCAGGAGCTGAATTTAAGAAGTGGGAGAAAATGGTCAGAATCTCAGATTGATGTTAAACTGAGTTCAGTTCTGTTTAGGAGAAACAGTACAGGAAAAATAATTATTCTGAATGTTCCTTGCTTCCATGTCACTATACTTTCGTATTTGAGTTCTTGTGCACCACTGCTCTTTTAGCTTTTATAGCCATGCAATTTCCTCTGGGATCAATAAAGGTTTCTGATTCTGATTATGACTCTAAAATAACAGCACACTTTGAGGTCTCATGAACTTGTGAAGCAACTAAACCAGCTTGAGTTACTTTATTTTTAATATTTTCCACATCTAATAACAATCACTGGTCTGCCTGACCAGGCTGATGAAATGTGTTACATTTTCTATAGAGACCTAAACAGAGAATAGAGAAACAAATGCCAGTGTAATGAACAAACACTTTATACTCAATAATTAAAAGTTTTATGCGTTAAATGCATTTGTTCCAAAAGTCTGTGACACAATACCATGCATCATGGTGAATCTATTGCAAACTACACTACTAAAGGTTTTGGCATGCACTGATATTTTCTACATTTGCATTTAACTTAATATTTACTAGAAACACACTCAATATTCTTTGCAAACAAATACATTTACAGCATGTTCACCATTTGATTTCCTTTATTGGATAGAAAATATCACTACTGACAAACAAAAAGCCACCTAATATAATTATAATGTGGATCACTAGACAAGTTTTAGATATTTAAGAAGCTGTTAAGTGCTGAAACAGTTAACGAGTGCATTTAAAGTTAAAGGACAATCTAGAATTTGACTCTGTACACAACCAGATTCTGAAATAAAAATATTTTAAAAAATAAATAAGTGGTAAAAACTTGTGCTGTGCAAATGTTTTTTTGGTTAGTGTAGACATAGCACATTGCAGTGCATAATATGGGCACTGCAGATGAGAAAAATTGGTAATCAATGAGTCCAAGCAGAACTGGCTGAAGTAGCTAGAGGATAACTGATCTGACTGCTTCGACAAGTGAAAGAGGACCGTTTAGCTTTTGTCAATGTTCTGTGAGGATTTAAAGAAATAAAATATTTTGAAAATATTCCAAAACAGAAAATAGCCCAGGACGTGTAGTTTGTTGTAGTGACATTGCTATTTTGTTTGAAGTTGGGTAAATAGCATCTATATGCCATTATGAATGAGCTACAAAATGTCATTAAGATTGGCCATTCACACAGGCATGTACTGGCTGCTTATTGTGGTGCCCCCTATGAACCAAATTTCACCAAATTTGGTGTAATTCCAAAGAATGATGTCATGATGCAGCATGTCAAATTTTGGGGAGTTTAAACATTTACATCCCAAAATATTTGCTAGAGAAGCACTAGATTTTTTTAATTGACCTTCACTGGGTGGCGCTACTCTACTAATGAATCGTAATGTGTTAGGATCATGTGCCCACCTACAACACAAATCTATTGTTCCAAATTAGCCATTTGAAGCTACAAGAGCACCAAGTTTCATATGGATTGGAGATGTTGAAGTGTATGAAATCCATTTGTGGGAGATACAGATATTGAGGCTTGAGGCCAAAACACAATTCATAAAGTTATTTATTGGTTAAAATTGTACTAAATTATTGTTCATAAAAAGAAGGCGAATTAATGGACTGGGTCAGAGCCGACAACTGACATGGAGGAATAGATGAAGAGACCAAATCAGCAAACGATGCAAAATACATGTATACACACACACACACACACACACACACACACACACACTCTGGCTACTCGGCTGAGGGTCAGGAAGGTGAAACTGGGCGGACTCCACCGGGCTGGTGTTTAGGAGACAAAAATTCAGAAAGCAATTCTGAACAGAGACAGACAGATAATATTTGCACCAGCAGACAATGAGAGAGAGAGAGAGCACGAGAGAGAGAGAGAGAGAGAGAGATAAAGAGAGAGGGGGAGAGAGAGAGAGAGAGAGGGAGACAGAGAGAGAGGGCGAGAAATAGAGAGAGAGGGGGTGATAGAGAGAGATAAAGAGAAAGAGAGAAGGAGAAAGAGAGAGAGAGAGAGAGAGAAATAGACAGGGAGAGAGAGATAGAGAGGGAGGGAGAGAGAGAGGGAGAGAGAGAGATTGAAAGAGATGGAGAAACAGATATATATATAGAGAGAGAGAGGGAGGGGGAGAGAGGGAGGGAAATAGAAAGGAAGAAATAGAGAAATATATAGAGAGAGATAGAGAGGGAGTGAGAGAGAGGGAATAAAAGAGGGAGAGATAGAGCAAGAAAGAGAGAGAGAGGGAAACAGAGAGAGAGAGAGGGAGAAATAGAGATAGCGATTTCTAGAGAGAGGCAGAGAGAGAGATAGTGAGAGGGGAAGAGAGAGAGCACAGCCTTCCAAGGAACACTGCTGGCCTTGAAAGAAGAAGTGAGGGATATAGAACAGATTTTTTTTTTTTTAATGAGATATTTGAAAAGAAAATATTCCCAGAAAGAGTTCCCCTCATCATCTGAAGCTGCTGAGTCATAAAGGAAGTGTAATTCTCCCAAAAAACCCTGCACTCCTCTCACAGGACATCCAAAATCCAAAGCGAGGCTCAGGTGGGAGAATTCTGTTGAGGATGCCGAAAGCTTGAAGAATATTTCTATTTCAGTATTTATTATTCCGAGTGAATCAATAAGACAGATTGTGCTTAAAATGACCAATGACTTCAACTGACGGGGTCAAAAAAGGCCCGTTTTGATTTCACTTTGACTTCAAAAGGTGCAAGCTGGAATTCCCCTCTAAGGAAAACATGACACAAATACACATAAACACACATAAACCTGACCCTAATCTTAACTCTAAAGTCAAGTTTATTTATATATCCCAATATCAGACACAAAGGTATTCGGGGCATTGAACAGGATTAGAGTAAACATATCAAGCATAAAAATAGTAAAAAGCAGAAAAGAAAATAATAAAAGAAATGAAAGAATAGATAGAAAATCAATGACAGAAGATTCAAAGTGCAATGGAAGTGCAGGTATTTAAAAGAATGTGGAGTTGCAGTTTTAGCAGATTTTTAAAGTGACAGTTTCTTCCAGCAGTGGACAGCATAGTGGATAAAGCAAAACGACCCCACTTCTACTGATTTTACAGCATTCTTGGACCACCACAAGAAAGGACCTTAACTCACTGCTCAGAGACTCAAGACTCGACCTGGACTCATAGCTAAGGCTCAAGACTTGACCTGGACACATAGCTAAGACTCAAGACTTGACCTGGACTCACTGCTCAGAGACTTAAAACTCAACCTGGACTCACTGCTGAGAGACTCAAGACTTGACCTGGACACATAGCTAAGACTCAAGACTTGACCTGGACTCACTGCTCAGAAATTCAAGACTCGACTTAAACTCATAGCTAAGACTCAAGACTTGACCTGGACTCATGGACTCATAGACTCCAGACTTGACTTACACGTATCTCAGAGACTTGAGACTGGACTTCCCAATGACTCAACCCTCGACCCAGACTCACACCCCAGTGACTCAACCAACAATTCAGACTCAGTGTGTCAGGATGAATGGCCAACAGTTCGCCCAGAGTATCGTGGAGTATAAACCCAATCGTGGAGTGGCACGAGAAAGTGGATAGAAAGTATATGCACTTTGCTCTGAGAATGTTTTCTGACTAGAGTAGAGATTCCCACCTGGAATATGCATTCTCACATACACACATGGCAAATACAACAAGAGTACTCATGGTACTGGAGAGAGTAACCGATATGGTTGCAAGGTAAAGACTCAATGGCTGAGCAATGACTACCACGTTGAGATGCGCACACTAACACCATGAGATGCGCGCACTTCTGAGTGCCTTTGCACATCACATGACTGGTGTGTGTGACAGTACTCCCCTCCAGCACCGTCACCGGATGGACCAGGACCACTCCTTGGGACCGTAGCCTTCCACCAGGTACTGGACACCATGACCCCTACAGGTGCAAATCCAGGATCCGTTGGATGGCATTCGGAGGCAGGTTCCTGGGGAGACATAGGGCAGAAATAAAGAGGTTTTAACTGACAGGTACCTGGAGTGAGGCAGACAGCTGGAGCCAGTAGGTGGCAGGGTTAATCCAGGGGGTGAGTTTCTTTGACTCTGTGTGCAAATGAAGGTTCTTGGTAGAAAGGCAAACCCCATCACCTACATGAAACAATCATCCTCCAGGGTGCCAGCGGCGATGCTGAATGGTGTATCTTGAATTAGCCTGTTTGATGGCACTGCGGGGCTTGCATCTAGAGCCACCGGCACCAGCAAACCAACTGTTGGGCCGACAGTACATCAACCTTCAATTCCTGATGTTCAAACATCGGAGGTTGGAAACCTTGACATACCTCAAATGGACTGAGCCCAGTGGTGGAGGAGGTGTGGAGGTTATGAGAAAGCTCAGCCTAGAAGAGGTAGTGGGTCTAGAAGTGCTGCCGATCCACTACAAATCATCTTGGTTGGTTCGCTCCTTCTGAACATTCATCTGGATGATACCTGGAGGAGTGGCTACAAGACAAGTCCGACCAGTGCCACCAAATGCAAAGCCTTGGAATAACAGTCCACAGTGGTGATGATGGTATCCTTACTATCCAACTCCGGCAGACCAGTGGGATTTGTGACCAGGGACAGTGAGAAACCGGGAGGGTGTGGAGATCACCAGACGAGTTCTGATTGGATGTCTTCGCCCTGGCACACACCACACATGCCTGGATGAAAGTTTTAATGTCTTTGGCTTTAGATGACCAGCAAAACGCCCTCTGAATAAATAATAACATCCTCCTAGTTCCGGGGTAGTCTGAGATGGATGAACGATGGCCCCACCAGACAGAAAATGGCTGGGACAAAGAGGCATCCAGGTGGGGTGTCTGCCGAAGGGGATTCCAGGGCATGTGCTTGATGGACACGATCCTCCAGCTCCCATTGCAGTGGTGAAATGATGAGTTGTGGAGCAATGAGTTGTGGAGCGCGGGATCCGTCTGGGAAGCCTCCACTTCATGTTGGCGGGATTAGCCTTGGTGTTCTGTGACTCCAGGCGGTATGACAGATGGAAATCGCTGCCCTGGAGCAAGTGATGCCACTCTTCCAGAGCCCACTTGATGGGCAACAGTTGATGTCCCCTACACCGTAATGCTGGTGAGTGGGATGCAGTTTCTGGTCTGGACCTCGCTGGGAGAGGACGGCTCCTACCTCCACTATAAACGGCTTGCTGGCATCCAGATGAAGAAGGATGGGAGCTGTGATGAGTAGTCATAGCTGTTGGAATGCTTGGATGGCTGTGTCAGTTAGCTGGAATGTGGTCTTGGTGGCTTTGGTGAGAGCGGTAAGAGGTGCCACAACTGAACTGAAGCCCTGACAAATCCGAATTAGCAAACCCCAGAAAGTGCTGGAGCTGCTTCAGCATTTTGGGTAGGGGCCAATTACACACAGCTTCTGTGGATCCATGGCCACACCCTTTTCTGATATCACAAACCCCAGGAATGTGGTGAAGCACTGGTGGAAAGAGCATTTTTCCAACTTACAGTACAGTTGGTGGCTCAGCAGCCTCTGAACAAATGCCTTCACATGCTGGATGTGTTCCTCCGAGGTCCTGGAGCATATGAGGATGTCATTAAGGTACACGTACATCCAACGGCCCAGCATGTACCGCAACACATCATTTATGAATTGTTGAAAAATGGTGGGACTATTGCAGTGACCGAAGAGCATAACCAGGGTCTCGTAGTGGCCGGTTGGAATAATAAAAGCCATCTTCCACTAATCACCCTCCCTGATGAGTACCAGATTATACATGGTCCAACTTAAAGAAAATAGTGTAACTAGAGAGAGTGTCCAGGGTGGTATTAATGAGTGGATGCAGATGCCTATTCTTCACTGTAATCCTATTAAGCCCCCGATAGTCAACACATGGACTGAGGTATTTTTTCTTAACAAAGAAAAACCCTGCAGTGGTGGGGCAAGAAGAGGGCCTAACAGTACCCTGACGTAGACCCTCGGTGACATACTCCTCCATAGCGTGGTGCTCCCCCACAGATAGAAAAAATAAGCAGCCGCAGGGTGCCTTTCATAAGGCAAAGAGGCAGCTTGGTGGTGCATTTTTTTTTTTTACAAAAAACCTCCACCAGATCACAGTAAAGGACGGGAATCACCTCAAGGTCGACATCGGGGGCCTCGGACTCCCCAGAGCATGTCCCAGCCTTCGTAGCTTCTGACAGGTTAGGCCCCACTGAAGAATGCGATTATGTGTCCAGGAGATAATCGGATCGTGCCGGAGGAGCCAGGGATATCCTAGGAGAAGTGGAGGAGAAGTAAGAGTGGTGATTGGCGACGGTGAGTGTAAGAGAAGAGGTCAGATGAGTGATGGGGCTGAGGATCCGACTGTCCATGACAGTGATATTAATGGGCTGGGATAATGCCTCAAGTTTCACACCTAGCTGGTCTGCATAAGCATGATTGGTAAAGTTTCTGGCTGTACCCAAATCCACGAATGCAGCTGTCATAATCTGTCTGTGGCCCAGCTGAATGTGTATCCGAACCGTCAGATGAAAACAGTCAGGGTGGTCATGGAAACAACTATCAGACCAGGTGAGTTCCCTCTCCCCATTTCACCTGGTCTGGCCATTTCCCAGACGCAGAGGGCAGACAGCACGATGGTGTTTAGGGGAGGCACAGTAGGCACACAGTCCTTCACAATAGCTTCTGTCCCTCTCCTCGGGGTTCAGGGAGGCGCATCCTAACTGCATGGGTTCCCCAGCTCCTGAGTGGTCCACAGGTGGAGGTGGAGAACTGACTGTAGATGGTTCCAGAGCCGATGGTACAGTGGCTGCCGGTGTTTTGGTCTTGATGGTGGTTGGTGGCAGGGTACGAGGAGCTGGCCTTGGATGGGATCTCATCCTTGCAGCTAGCCCTCATAAATGACCATCGTTAGCCCTCAATATCCCGATTCAGCCCATCAATTATTGCCGCCTGTTGAGCCACAGAGTGTCACTCAAGGCGGTGAACTCGGCTGGGTTTACTGCGTTCAGCTCAGTCATTTTGTCAGGATGAATGGCCAACATTTCGCTCAGTGTAGCATGGAGGATAAACCCAATCACGGAGTGGCCCGAGAGAGGTAGTAGTCCACGCACTCTGCTCTGAGAACGCTCTCTAGAGTAGAGATTCCCACCTGGTAGTAGAGATACCCACTAACGGTACTGGAGAGATGAACTAATATGGTGGCAAGGTGAAGACACAATGACTGAGCAATGACTACCACCTTGACCTTGGCTTTTATACCATGTGACACCCACACTTCCAAGTCCCCTTGCACATCACATGACTGGTGTGCATGACAGAGTGCACCTCAGTAACTCAACTCGCACCCTAATGACCCAACCCTTGACCCAGACTCGCACCCCAGTGAATCAACCCCTGACCCAGACTCATACCTGAGTGACTCAACCGTCAACTCAGTCTCACACCTAGTGACTCAACTTCTGTCCCAGACTCCGAGTGCACCTCAGTAACTCAACTCAGAAAGCACCTCAACTCGCACCCCAATAACTCAACCCTTGACCCAGACTCCTACTCCAGTGACTCAACCCTCAACTAATGCTAAAGAAACAGCAGTTTTATTAAACCAGCGATTAAAGTCATTTTAAATCTTTCCACATACTCCATGACCAAAATGTCTGACCCTCCATAAAGTTTAAGTTCAAGTTTATTTATATAGCACATTATCATACACAGAAGGTCATTCAATGTGCTTTACAGAAATGGAAAATAAA
>JBBJLS010069978.1:0-12386 GCA_037577275.1 Bryconaethiops microstoma
CACTAGCAGTCTTGGGAATCGAACCCACGACTTCTTGATCGCAGGGCGAACGCCCTAACCACTAGGCCACCATCTGGTAGTAGTAGTAGTAGCAGGTGTACTATCTTCTACATTTCCTAATATTAATATTGTAACCATACACAACTGCTATTAGGCTAAATTCATATTTATCGCAAGCCTACTCTTCCCATTAAGCACTTCTATGAGTCTTATTTTATTAATTTGATAATATACAGCAGTGCCTCTCTACCGGTCTGCATGGTGAAGAGACTTCAGCACAGGACAGAAGTGAGGAGGAAACAAACTAAAGAGTGGAGCGAAGAGAAAAAGGTACAATTACAAATCCATCAGCCACTTCAGTGCCAAGGACAGCAGCATGGATTCATCAATACACACACAGTTAGACTACTGATGTTTTAGAGCCATAGACTCTAACCTCAGTCAGATAAAGGATCAATGAGGCAGACAGACTAGAGCACCAGTTCCATGCACTTTCTCAGCTTTGGAGGGTTGGCAGGTTAACAAGGGGACAGGTTAAAATTTGGTCCTTTTACTAACAAGGGGGGTTGGCACCCTCCTCTTCCCCTCTCAAATTGCCTATTGAGTTCTAATAACCAGGAACTGTCCCCTTTAACAGGAAAGAACTATTTGACCAACTGCAAACTGATAAATTGCTGAACTTTTAGCACCAAAACAAACAAACGTGGTGTACTGGTCAACAGCATTATTACCGATCTTGTATCTGGATTGTGTCCTGTCTTTACACTCTTTAGCACATTATATATTTTACATTTCAGAAAATAATTATTGTATCTTCTGTAGTCTTCAATGGTCACCACACCTTCTGGAGATCAACCTTTTCTGAGAAGTCCAGTCACCTGCTCTGGCTAATGAGATTCTTCACAAGTCACTGATTGGATGGAGTAGGAAATAAATGGGCGGGGCAGTGTGTTAGATGCAAGTTGGAGTAAAACACACCAGGGGAGTAGATCTCCAGGAGGTTTGGTGACCACTGAGGATCACAGAGTACACATTTTACATTTTAAGTAAATGATAATTGTGCATTAAAATGTGCACTCAGTGGTCATCTGTGGTCACCAAACCTGCAGAGTTTCGCTCCTGCATATAACACACTGCCCACTTACTTCATGCTCCTGCCAATCAGGGACCTCTGAAGAAGCTCATTAGCCAGAGCAGATGACTAGACTTCTCAGGAAGGTCAATTTCCACTGACCGCCGATACAGAGAGTGTGATTAGGGGTGCGATACTTCTTCCAGGTGACAATTAAAAATAAAAAAAAGTTTAACATTTTGGAACAATGTTGACATACATACACTGACTGGCCACTTTACTGGAAACACCTACCTTGTGTCTTCATTCATTGTCCATTTATAAACTACACAGAGGTGCTCTTTGTAGTTGAGGTCAACGGAAATGAAGAATGAAGGAGTGTGGACACACGGTAAGTGTTTCCAATAAAGTGGCCAGTGAGAATATATAGATGTAGGAGGTTCACTGACCTTGACCACGTCCTCGTCTGTGGACCGGCACTCTACTGTGTCCGAAATGTCATTGATGGCGCCATCCGCTGCCACCGACACCACTTTAACTGGCACTGCCACTGTTTTGCCATTCAGCACCGCAGTGTTCAGGATCTCCGTATCCTGAGGGAGAAGAAACGTTTAGGTTCAATCAGAGGAACCAAAAGAATGAAGCAAAGAACTGCAAAGAGAAGATCCAACATCCAGTCTTAAGAAAACAGCTCATTTCAAGGTTTTCTCTTAGAACATGAGCAAAAAATGGCACATTGTTGTTCTATTGCAAAACAGTTCCTTATATGGAAGTTCCCCCTACCTTGTGTTGATGCTTGAGGTGTCAGATGTCATGCTGAGCTTTGTTTGGTCTTATGTCACATAGGACCAAGGTTATTGTAATTTAAAAGACATAATAACCACTACTAGGCGTTTAAAAATGATGCCCATAAAGAACAAAAATGCCTAAATTTCTTTTATTTTAGATCTTAGAAACAAACAGAAAAAACACAAGATCTTCGAACCCGGGAGAACTTACAGGATAGTCTACACCCACAACAATGTAGAGTAATGTAATGTGACAGTACAGTGTGGACGCTATGTAAACCTTCCAGAATGATTAGTGTTGCACCATTAGTATGATTATTGCACAGGAGGCTGTTTTGAATAACACTGAGTATGTAAATGATATCTTATCAAATAACAGGACACAAGTGAGCCTGCTGTGTCAAGAAAAAGAAGGTAAAGTGCAGGTACTATTCAAAGTTCAGCATTTAATATGTGAATATATGTCTATAGTGGCAGTGAACAGTAAACAGAGGTAAAGTAAAGTTCAGGTGCTGTTGAAAGTCTAGAGAATACTATGAGAAGTATAGAAAGTAGAAAATGAGGTAGAGTACTGGAATGTACTTGGTCAGGCAGGGACTATATATTTTCACACATTCAGAGCTCTGTTGGGCTGAAACTGTTACACAGTCTTGCAGAACCAGAATGGAAGCTTCAACATCTTTTGCCAGACAACAGAAAAGAGAAGAGTGAGAATAATGGGTATAAATGATTTTTCACATTTCTTTCACATTTCTTTGCCTGTTCAGCACTAAAACCACATAATGATGAAAATAAGGTAACATTTTACAGTAAGACTAACCTTAATAAATGTGGGGTTATAAATGATATGTAATCAGGTCATTAATTAGGTTGTAGAATCATTAATAAGCAGTTATAAACAAGTTATAAGAGTTGTCATACATTGATGCAGGACCACTATTTGGCAAGATCTCAGATCTTGCTAGCTTCTTGGCTGATCTTGTCTCTTTCCCAGGCAGAATGTTAACCTGTCAGCTTTAGCAGGTATTTGTTAACATGCTACTACCGTTAAAACACCAGATCTGGGCAAATAGTGAGCCTGCAACAATGTATGTCAACTGTTATAACTTGTTTATTACTGCTTATTAATGATTTATAAACTATCAACAATCTAATTAACAACCTGATTATAAATCATATATAAACTCTTTATAAGGGTAGCCTTAGCAGTACTAAAAATGAAACAGAGGATGGCCTATTGGAAGGTTGAGAAGGTCTTTGACTTGTTAGCTACACAGGTCGCGACCTGTGTTAAAGTCAAGTCAAGTCAAATGTATTAAAATAGCCCATTATTATACAAAGGTCATTCAATGTGGTTTGCAGGAATAGAATAAAAAGTATTAATATGCATTAAAATAGTAGGAAGTAAAAAAAAAGAATAAAAGAAATGAATGGGGAATCATAAAAAAAGATGAAAGGGTGATGGAATGCATATATTTAAAAGAAAGTGGAGAAAATTTTTGTGGGGTGTCTAGAGTAAAGGAAAGTGGCCCTTTACAGTCAAGTGTGAACAGACCACAGAACACAGTGTGAACAATGTGAAATTCTTTCTCTGTATTCAACCCATTCACCAAGTGAAGCGGGGGGCTGCCACCAATGGGGGGCGCCCAGGGAGCAGTGTGTGGGGATGGTACCTTGCTCAAGGGAACCTCAGTGATGATAGTAGCAGTGTTGGGATTCGAAGTCACAACCTTCAGATTCCAGAAGGTTATTATTAGTTATTATTATGTATTATTTATTAACAGAGTAGGGGGTTGTTGGGGGATTTGATTTTGACCGACAGGAGGAGAAGTGGGTAAAACACTTGCCTGTAAACCCGATAATCACAAAGTCGCAGGATCAAACCCCCACTTTTCACCACTGTATCCTTGAGCAAGACACTTGCTCCAGGTGGACTGTCCCTGTAACTAATGATTGTAAGCCACTCTAGATAAAAGCATCAGCCAAATGCCCCCTTTACCCTAAGAGCAGCATTCATAATGTTACATAAACCTTTCATAACAATTGACATAAACCTACATAAACAAGGGTCATGACATTTTCTGTGGTGAAATAGCTAAAGCAGCCATTATAGCCACTAACCCTTGTCAGAATAAGCCTTTGTAAATGTTAATGTAGGTTTATGTCTGTTGTCATAAAGACTACTTTCTGAAGTCATTTCAGCTCAGAAAACATTTTAATCACTGACACTAGTTGGAATAAGCCTATATAAACATTTATGCTGTGATATAGTGACGTTACCCATAATTTCTGTTCAAATTCTTAACATCTTTCTGAAGACCAGTATTCAAAAAGCTGCATAAACCTTTCATAACAGCTGACAAAACCTATGGCTTATTCCAACAAGCATCATAACATTTTCTGAGGTAAATTAATAAAAGCAGCATTTATGATCACTGACTCTTGTTAGAATAAGCTTTTACAAATGCTTATGTAGGTTTATGCCCCTTGTCATGAATTCTACATTAGTCAGGTAATAAAGCTGCATTATCCTTTTATAACAATTGACATAAACCCACAAAACATTTATAACAGCCTATTCCAATAAGCATCATAAGCAAAAACTAAATCCGTCTTTATGACTACTGACACTATTGGGAATAAGCCTTTATAGGTTTATGTTAACTGTTTTTAAGGCTGCTTTAGTCAGTTCTAAAGTCATTTCACGTAGGTTTATGTAGGTTTACGTCAGTTGGAATAAAGGCTACATTAGCCAGTTCATAAAACGGCATAAACCTACATAAACCTACATATAATTATAATTATAAATATTAATGTAGGTTAATGTCAGTTGTTGCTTTAGTCAGTGGCTACTTCAGTCAATTCTGAAATCATTTCACATTGAAAAATGTTACACCAACTGATACTAGTTGTATAAACTTGTGAAGGGTTCATGTAGCCTGAATCTCAGCAGGAGACACGAAGGAAATCGTGGAGAGATCAGTGATCTCAGCAGAGCGCCGTGTCTGTGGGCGTCTTCTGGAGGCTGAAGCGAGTTCATTAGAACAGAAACAGCTCGAGTCCTTAACCTTCGGGCCACTGAAGCGCTGAACCACACACACACAGATAATTGAGATCATTACAGTCTGAGGAGCCCTGACTGTCCCATCACAGGAGACGTGGGTAACGGAGTCGATTTACCTCATTAGCTGCTCGCTTTCAATTAAGTTAAACAGCTGAGCAGCTATACGTCCATCAAGGCCGCTTTCTTCTCCCTTTTATAGACACTCCTATCTTCCCTCCCTCCATTTTTTCAGCTCCTCTTATTCTTCCACTCCGAGCCGAAAGGATGACAAGCTAATCCCTATTGAAAGTCTAATGACAAGCTCATCTCAGCGAGCCCTTTCTCTCCTTATTGTCCATTTTCCACTGTCCCAGCTGTCCTCACGCTCAGGCCCACAAACGACAGACTCGAGAGCAGCGTGTGGAAGAAAAGGATGAGATAAAGGAGAAGGGTCTTCACATAGCGGGTGTTTTTTTTAAGCTGATTTGTTCATGTTGCTGCTTTATGCAGCAACGGGAAAGTCCCTTTCTTCAGTTCGAGTCAGGGACTCAGTCAGAGACAAGTTGGCCACTGTATACAAGTTGGCCAATGCGTCCCCTCTCTTCAGTTCAGGGATGAGTAAGAAACTGTCAGTATAATGGGCCCCATGGTCCCTGACACATCCCTTCTCTTCAGGTTGAAAATGAGTCAGGACTGTGTGGACAGTGCACCCCATGATCCCCAGTGCCTCCCCTCACTTCGCTTTGAAAACAAGTCGGTAACTGGATGTCCCCGGTTTGTCTCCTCTCGTTGGTTCAGAGACGAGTCGGGGACTGGTTGGACGATCTTTCCCATGGCCCCTGATGCGTCCCCTCTCTTTGATTGGAGACGAGTCAATGACTGTATGGTTGTCCTCTCTCTTCAGTTTGAGGACATACAGGGTGCACTGTTCAAACAGTCCCCGACTCATCCCCAAACCGAAGAGAGGGGTGACAAGTTGGGGACTGGACGGTACTGAGCTATCCTGCAGAGATGCTTTAGCTTTAATTAAAGCGAGGCTGTAAATGTCTGAGTGTGTTTTTTTGTGAATGTGTGTTTTTATAAATCATTCAAGAGGGCGGGGGTGGGGGGAAGGATGCAGCAGGCAAATGAGGAGAAGTTTTTAAAGCAATTGAAGAGCCAAAAAATGCTGAAGTGGCTAAACGGGTTTGTATATATCCAGATCATCAACACACAAACACAGATCTCTGTACACACACACACACACACACACACACAGACACATACACACACACACACACACAGACGCACACATGCACAAACACAGACACAAACACACACACACACACACACACACACACACACACACACACACACACACACACAGAAATCAGACACCCATTGGCTCTTTCCAAAATTACACACCACAAACAGCTCTGACTGGCTGCTTTATTTAAATGTAATTGTTAAATTACATATTGAGTTACATGTACGTTCCACTCACTTTTTCTGTTTATTTCATAAAAAATGTCAAGGCGACAGTATTTTTTACCTTAAATCCCAATATTCATCCTAATTTTGATAATAAAATATCTCCTCCACTCTCCCACTCTATTGTGCTGCACATATTTAGCCTCTGCCTGTTAAACCCAGTTTCTCTACCTCTTCCAGAGCGCCAGAGGTCAGGAATGATTCGGACTAAATTACAGCAGCGAGAAGAGGCTGAAGATACCTCATTTCTTTAAGGGCAAAATTGCAGCGGGATGATAAAAGGATGAGTGTGTTGTGGAGGTCGAGACATTTGGCTGCTCTCCGAGAGGAAAAATGCTGCTCTCTCTAAAAATAAAGAAATTAAATAAAAAGCTTTAATTAAAAAAGTTAAAGAGGTGAAGGCTGTTCTTTTGGTTCTTGAGATTAAAGTTTAGGTCAAAAAAATACTCCCCAAATATTAATAATACCTACTTAATAGATCTTAATAAAATATATACATATATGAAACACAAGGGGTTATTTTTATTCCATACACACTGACACACTCACACACACACAAAAACTCACATATTATATATATATATATATATATATATATATATATATACACGTATATATAGGGGGTTAACTGCTTCTCAGCAGGCTAAAGTGGAGCACTGGCACATTAGCAGAGAGGCTCAGCCCCCACCGGATATCAGAGCAGTTAATGATGCATCCGGCGGTCCATCGCAGACGCAGTGATTACTGAGGGCACCAGGCGGCCTGACTCAAAGCAGAACACTCAGCACTCACCCCTACAGGGAATTAATGAGGTATACACTCGGCCAGCCACAGGGCAAGCCCCGGGGCGTGCGCAGCAATTCACGGCCTGAAGTGGACGCTGAGCTGAGGAGACGACCATGAAGACCCGTCTGGGACCCGGTCAGTATCAGAGAAGGCTGTTTAAGGGGTAAAACTGCTGAATTTTGCCCCCTAAATAATAGAACCTCCTGAATTAATGCCTTAAATTTAAGATTAAGGGGTTTCATACTTACACCTTTAATTTTAAGGTAAAATTAAAGGGTCAGTTTCACAAATTAACAGCCACTTAATTCAAATTAAGGCTTTGGTGTATTTCATGGGTAAATTAAGGTAGGGTTGAGCACATTTTAAATACACTTTCGTAGTGATATGTATCATATGCATCATATATACATTTAATAGGTGTCTGTATCATACATTCTATATAAATAATCATTGAGAGTATCTCATCACTCACTCACTCGTTTTCTGTAAACGCTTATTCTACACCAGGGTCACAGGCAATGAGAGTATATATCATATATATCATACATACAACGATACAGTATATATCCATATATATATATCATATGTCGTGTATATAGCCAACTACTGTGTATATCATATATATTATACATACAGGCAATGGGTTTATGTATCACATATACCATATACAGTGAGTGAGTACATATTTCATGCATAGAATCAGTGAGTGTATATATCATACATACAGTCAGTGAGTGTATATATCATTTACCTTACTCTGGAGATACTGGGAAAATGTAGCTAAAAAGCAATGGCAGCTAATGAGAACGAAATAGCATAATGCTAACTGCAAGCCTAAACTACACCACCTTGTTCAGTGACCTTTAATAGACTCGTTTATTTGCTTCCTGACCCTGTGTAAACACATACTAAAGTGTATTAGCCATTCTTTTAGAACGCCCATGTGGCTACATGCAAAAAACAATTATTACAATTGTTCTTAAATACTCTCTCAGAGTTTCTGTAAGTTTAATAAAATTTATTTATTTTGAACTGCTGCTGATTGTTCACACATATAGAGGACACAATTACATTCTAGCATTGTTGCTTTCCATCTACAGCTGATGCAACAATTTTTTGAATGTGAAAAATGACCCTGTACCAAATTGCATATTTTTACCTCTAGTTTAGCGTTTCAATTTATAGTTTATATGTTTACTCGCGTCGCCTCGCCTCACTGTACGTGTTTGTAATGACAATAAAGTTCACCTTGACCCTTTGACCTAGCATAGGCTAAATGCTAGATGTTATTTGATGCATTGTCCATTTCTGAGGCGAGTGTATGATGGCTGAGGCAGTTAGCATCATGCTAAGCTTTCATTAGCCTCCAGTGCTGAAAACAAAGTACATCTAATGAAAAAATGTGTGATAGTGAGTGTGTGTGTGTGTGTTTGTGTGTGTGTGTGGATCTTGCCCTCTTTCCATCAGAGGATAAGTTGAATTTATGGTCTCAACCCCCAAATAAAAAAATTAATTAATTAAAAAAAGTAAAAACAAAAAAAAACAGGAATGCGCTTTCCTTCATTTTTCACACGCCCACCCATCCTTTATTCGCCCCATCTGAGCGTAGGCCCAAGGCTTTATAGATCCCTCTCCTTTCACCCTTACGTGATCCTGTCCAATAAATTCTATTGTATATTGGAAAGGTGGGAAATAATCACAGCCGCACATCCCACACGGAACATAAATCCAACATAATGAACTTAATTCTTCAGTGTCAGACGTGAACATTAGCAGTCAAACACCCTCCCTCATCCCCCATTCCTTTCTTCATCTTGGAGGAGGACAGTTAAGTCCCTGATCTCAGTGTGACTGAGACTAATACTCAGGTGATCGCATTAATTACTGTGGCTGTCAAACTACTGGAATAATTAGTAATGACTAATTGATTACCTTTATTAAAACAAGGCACTGTGTTGTAGCTGGATAATATGATCTTTATCAGAATGTATTTATTACTTTCAATAGTTTAGAAACATTATTTTCATATTTAGATTGAACATGAAAGTCAGGTGAGTGTACACAGTCTCCAGTGTTCTCCAGTGTTCACCAAGTCCAGTGAAAGCAACAGTGTCAGCATGTTCCACATTATGAATGAATCATTTACATATAAAATCATATATATAGTCAGTAATTGTACATGTTATAAATACTGTATACAGTAAACCCCCACTTTTATGATCAGCAGTCACGGTTTCAGTCCAATGCGGAGTTTTTATGAGAACCGAACTAATAATTATTCACTGAAACGCCTGCACTAATGGGGAAACTGCAGATATCCTCCATATTTTTCTTTGCTTTTGTGACATCCGGGCCACCACTTTTGAGGACGAGGGAACGCGACAGACGAGACCCAGACGTCACAGCTTTTGTAGTGGCAATATAAAATAAGTGCTAAATTATTAAGAAAAATATAATTTCTCTTAATAATTTAGTAACATAAATATTAATGTAAATTCAGTTACATTTCCATATAAAAAATATACATATACTATACATTTTTTGGTACTGTGGAGAGAAACACAAAGAAAGGGCATCTTGGGATGGTGAAAAATCGCTGTACTCAGAGGCGGGAGGTTCCTGTATATCTTATGTACCACATAAGCAGTGAATGTATATATCATGTACACAGTCAGTGAGTGTATACAATTTTCAGCTCTGGAAATAAATGAGTGTTCAGTTTCTCAGGTTTTATCTTTTATAGGTGCAAGTACTGAACAGCTTTGCCTTCATTTTTAAGAACCTCATTTCCAAATAAAAATATTGTTTTTAAAGCATCATTTTAGAGGAAATGACAAAACATCAAAATAAGAGAAATGATGCAGTGTTTACAGAACCTGAATCTTTTTTTTGTTCTTAAACAAAATAGCAATGATTACCTTTGACGTACTTCTAGTACAGTTTTACCATCCAACTGGTTACATTGCGAGAGGAGAGTGTTGATTACAGCAGTGTTTTTATATTTTTCCTCATTAAATAAGATTTGATTAAGGTGATCTAATCAGTACCTCATAAAGCAGAATGAGCTGCTTGTGGAATTTAACATACACTGGCATGGAATGGTTGTCATACTCATAGAGATGTTGAAATAAAAATAAATTGGTCTCTTATTTTTTTCCGGAGCTGTATATATATATATTACATATTCAGTCAGTGAGTGTATATATATATATACATATATATATGTATTTGATGTGGTTACTGATGTGGTAAGTCAACAAAAATGTAGATGTCATTATCATTATTCTTGTGGATTTCAGAAGTTATCATGAATTTAATTTTTTATTTATTTCCAAAAATTTTATTCTTTCAGTGTTAAAGTAACTGTGCACCAAGAGTATGTGTCCTACTTTCACAAGGTAAAGACAGGCATTTCACCGCCTACTCCACTCTACTCCCCCCTCATCTCCACCAATCAGTGACACGTCAACCAACCTGTCCGGATTAAGGCACACACAAAAAGCACACAAGCAGCTGGAGCCATTTTGAAAGGTAGCAAAGCCTGGCAGGACTCAGAATGCAAAAAAGGCATTAAGGAATCCAATGCATGTACAGTTCACAGACAACTGTTCAAATGCGAGAAGAAATGTAGGCAGGATTATAGCAGGCTACACTTTTCCGCTTCACACAGAGACGAAATGATGGTTATACAAGCAAAATGTTAAATCCAAGTTGTGCTCCCGCTAGTGCTTCTAAACTGCACTTCATGCCCATTGAACTGTTGGTTAGTGAAATCATACTCTAAAAAAGAATATAGGAATCTTCTTAAGACAAAACCTAAATACCAGTTCAGTGCTATCATATTCTCTAAACACCAACAAACCCAAATGTTCTCAAACAAACAACAAACCCGAATGTTCTCCAAACACCAACAAACCCAAAAGTTCTCCAACAAACTCTAACAAATCCAAACATTCTCCACCAAACACAAATATTCTCCATTAAACACCAACAAACCCATATATTCTCTGAACACCAACAGACCCAAACGTTCTCCACAAAACTCCAACAAATCCAAAAATTATCCAACAAACACCAACAAACTCAAACATTCATTAACAAACCCTAACAATCACAATTGTTCTCCAACAAGAAAGATCAAACCCTAATATTCTCAAGACATCAGATATTATATCTGTCATGACAATTACCTGAAATAGTAACAAAACATTGTTATAGCAACAGACATAATCTGTCATGATAGCATGTGATATCTTCCATCACATGTTCATTGCAGGATTAGGAGGCACAGTTTGAGTATAATTTTATCGAAGCTGCACAATTTCACTAACATACTGAAACTCTCAATTTAGGCCCTTTCAGCCCATCACTTTGTCATATTGTTAACAATACAGCAGCTTATCAACCCTGGACAGCATCTTCATATTCACATCTCCATTTAAAAATGCAGGCCTGAGAATCATTAAGGCCACAAAGCGAAAAAAGACGACAAGGAATAAAAAAGAGCCTCTCAGACCAAGATAACAAGCAGGTGAGGGGCCTGAGAGAGACGATCCCGTATCTAACCCCCGGGGGAGCTGGTGGAGAGGGGGTGACATTTTTTCCTGCTCCTCCCTCACTCCATGAGTCTTTAATTGGGCCTCAATGGTTTAGAAATAAAGAGGAGAGGAGTGAAGATGATATCACTCCATTCCATGAGGAGAAATACATCACAGCGTGGCAGAGAGATGGAGTCGGTAAGATAAAGTGTATTACATGTAATGAGCGGCTCTCTCACTTCCATTGGAATTCATTGGACTCGTCCAGACTCGTTTGCGCTTCGTCTTTCGCTTTTAGTTCCCTCTTTGTCTTCCTCATTCTGCTTGTCCTCCTCTGTCCCTCAGGACGGCATGATGTAACACTCAGAAGTCCAGAGGTAATACTGTCGTCTTACATTCGATTTACATAATAATTACAAGCTTAATTACATAACGAATGGCATTTACATCTGTTCCCACATGGGTGGGTTTGAGGCTGCACTTCTGACCTTTTCTTTTTGGTTGCAATGCGGAAAAAAAGGGCAAAAACAGGAAAAAAGCAAAGGATGTTCAACATGGACCATCTGGGATTGGTTCTCTCCAAGGCCATAATTATACTATCCCACAATATCTACCTCTATATATATATATATATTTCAGACAACAATGTGTGGTTGCCTGTTGTTTTATAAATATAAATATATATGTAT
>JBBJLS010069979.1:0-12384 GCA_037577275.1 Bryconaethiops microstoma
TTTCTCTTCCAACAATATTTACCTCTCTGGACACTTAGTGAAACCAACTCTGTTAGCCATAGAGGGCCCGTCTGTCTGTAATCTTGTTCATTGAGGCCCTCTGTTGTTATTCATCGCCATAAAGATTGTTGTTCCTTTCTCTCGCCGGGTCGACCTGAGGAGGACAGTTTTCCTCCTGAGGTTTCTTCCTCCAGCTGAGGGACTTTTTCTTTGGCTTACTCACTCGGGGCTCGGACCTGGACTTTGTAAAGCTGCTTTGTGACAACCTGATTGTAAAAAGCGCTATATAAATAAAGTTGAATTGAATTGAACTGAATCAGCATGGTATGCACTCAGTACAATTGAAGTGAACATGACAAACAGCTCAGACACTAACTAGAATGCAAATTGTAATTGTGTGGTTGCTATAGTAAATGTGTTTTTTATGGTGTTACTAGGTTGTTACAGTATTGCTGGCACTGCAGGTGGTTGCTATGGTGTTGCTAAGCCGGTTGCTATAGTTTCAGGCAAGGGTTAATGTAAAAACACTGAAAATGAACATGAACCATCAACACACCACAGCACAGCGCACAATATGAACAGTGTGAAATTTGTCATCTGCATTTAATCCATTCACCTGAGTGAAGCAGTGGGCAGTTGACAATGGGGCACGGGGGCAGTGTGTGAATAGTACCTTTGACCTATTGTGGCCAAATTCGAACATGAAAAGCAGAGGCAGGGAACTGAGAGGAACAGACTTCAGCTTCAACTAACAGTTTCCCCAGGAGATCTTGTAGCAGTGCAGAGTCCTGTTTCCCATCAGGAAACGCCTCATCTATGTCACCACTGTCAACAAACTATATGTTAATGGGCAACTGTACCACGACCGGGAAACCACGCCCTGGCTCTCATAATTATCAGGTGATAATTTTCCATATTAACATATTTTTTACTAATTTGCTAAAAGGCATGTCCTCATTAAAACATTATCTACTCTTCTCAACAGCATAACTACAGATGAAATGTGTCGAAAATGTACCACTGGTATTCGCACTACTCCTTTACTTCTGTTCTTTTTCACGTTTGTGATTATCTCTTTTTCTTTCTTTTTTCTCTCTGCTCAACAGTTCTTCATTCATATTGTACTTAATTCTGCATTTTGCATAAATGCATCGCACACAGCATACACACCAAAACAGTACACTAACAGACCACACACAGACGCACACACTGGCCAAGGCTCTAACTCGAAAAGATGAAGACACACAGCAGGTACACAACACACACACACACACACACACACATCTGTGCTATCTTGCGTTGGATGCTGGTTAATCTGTGCTATCTTGCGTTGGAGTCACTGTCTGGGGCCCTCCCACTCCACCACCTGGGGCTGGCGCATGGCCTCTCTCACGGTGTGCAACCGGGGTCCCCCGGCCTCTGGTGGGGCTGCTGGGTCCCATATACAAACTGTTGTAATTCCTACAACATTCACCTGATTTGTATGTAAATACCCTCAAATTAAAGCTGAAAGTCTACAGTTAAAGCATATCTTGATCATTTCATTTCAAATCCATTGTGGAGGTGTATAGAGCCAAAAAGACTAGAATTGATGTCCCAATATTTAAGGACCTGACCGTACATTTATTCAGTTGTGATTGAGGAGTCTGATGTCCTGGGGGAAGAAACTGTTCCCTATCCTAGTGAAGGCCCAGATGCTGTAAAAACGTCTGCCAGACGGAAGGAGGGTTGTGTGGAGTCATCCAAGGTGAGGTGTAAATATCTGCAACACAAGGGATCTTTTTCTCTGTAGGGTCTACCGATCGAATGTGGCATAATTTACACACTGCATAACAGAGAATGCTTTCTACAGGCCCTCTGTAGAACGTGATGAGAATTGAGGAGGAGGCGGTATGCTCTCCTCAGTCTCCAGAGAAAGCAGAGACGCTGTTGAGCCTTCTTGACAATGGAGCTGGTGTTGTGGGTCCACAGGGTCTCTGCGATGTAAACACCAAGGAACTCTGAGGAGATCAGCAGAGAGTGATCATGGCGTGTTCTCCTGAAGTCACAACCATTGTTTACAACAGTCTGCTAGTCATTGCACCTCTTCTCTGTACACCATTTGTGCTGATCAAACCCACCACGGTCATGTTATGAGCAAACCTGATGTGGTTTAAGTTGTGCATTATTGCATAGTTATGGGTCAGCAGTGTGAACAGCAGGTGGCTGAGCACACAGCCCTGATAATCTGATCTGATGAGTACTTATAAAAAGCAGTATGCATATCTGATGAAGATGATAAGGAGGAAAAGCATACAAATTTATATGTTCACACGCACACAACTATGTGAGGCTGTTCGTATTAGACACATGGTCATTGCCTGAAGCAAAGCCTTCTTTTCCAGTATTAGCTGAGTGCTCTATATTAACTCTTCCAAATTAATGTAACAGGATAGGAAATACAGTCATATGAAAAAGTTTGGGAACCCCTCTCAACCCCATTCTACTTTCAGCAAAAAAGATAATAGTGGCATGTCTTTCATTTCCTAGGAACATTTGAGTACTGAGATGTTTTCCAAACAAAGATTTTTAGTGAAGCTGTATTTAGTTGCATGAAATTAAATCAAATGTGAAAAACTGGCTGTGCAAAAATTTGAGTACCCTTGTAATTTTGCTGAGTTGAATGCATTTAACTGCTCAATACTGATTACTTGTAACACCAAATTGGCTGGATTAGCTTGTTAAGCCTTGAACTTCAGACATTTGTGTCCAATCATTTAAGGTGGCCAACTACAAGTTGTGACTCTTCTCTGAAGAGTGAAAGTATGGGATCCAAAGCAACTCTCAAAAGATCTGAAAACAAAGACTGTTCAGTATAATGGTTTAGGGAAAGGCTACAATAAGATATCTGTGAGGTTTAAACTGTAAGGAATGTAATCAGGAAATGGTAAACCACAGGCACAATTGCTGTTAAACCCAGGTCTGGCAGGCCAAGAAAAATTCAGGAGCGGGGGATTGTCAGAATGATTACAGGCAACCCACAGATCACCTCCAAAGACCTGCACGAACATCGTGCTACAGATGGTGCATCTGTACACTGTTCTACAATTCAGCGCAATTTGCACAAAGAACATCTGTATGGCAGGATGATGAGAAAGAAGCCCTTTCTGCACTCACGCCACAAAGTCGCTTGTTGTATGCAAAAGTTCATTTAGACAAGCCAGATTCTTTTTGGAACAAAGTGCTCTGGACTGAATTATTTGGTCATAAATTATTTGGTCATAACAAAAAGTGCTTTGCATTGCAGAAGAAGAACACCACTTTCCAAGAAAAACACCTGCTACCTACTCTCAGCTTTGGTGGAGGTTCCATCATGCTGTGTGGCTAGTTCAGGGACTGAGGCCCGTGTTAAAGTCGCGGATCAGATTAATTCAATCCAATATCAACAAATTCTTCAGGATATTGTTCAAGCATGAGTCACAAATTTGAAGTTGCGCAGGGCTTGGATATTCCAACAAGACAATGACCCAAAACACCGTACAATGTTCTGGAATGGCTGTCACAGTCCCCTGACTTGAATATCATTGAAAATCTATGTGATGATTTGAAGCAGGCTGTCCATGCTGTCCATCAAATTTAACTGGAGAGATTTTGTACAGAATAACAGTCAAAAATACCTCCATCCAGAATCCACACACTCATCAAAAGCTGCAGGAGGCGTTTAGAGGCTAAATTTACTTGCAAATGAGGCTCAACTAAGTATTGCTGTAATATCTCTGTTGAGGTGCCCAAATTTATGCACCTGTCTAATTTTGTTATGATGCATATTGCATATTTTCTGTTAATCCAATAAACTTAATGTCACTGCTGAAATACTACTTTTTCTATAAGGCATGACATATATTAAAATGAAGTTGCTACTTTGAAAGCTCAGCCAAATCCAAAAAATTTAGAGGGGTTCCCAAACTTTTTCATATGACTGCAATGTTAGTCTTGAGAAACAAGCAAGTACATTAGATATTTTTGTTCCCCTCTATATTTAAATGACCCTTCTCATTCATACTGGAGTGGATGCTATGAAACACATATCGTGGTATTTCAAAACCGTTTAGCAATGCACATGAATCAAAATATTCAGTTTTCATGATTTTTGATAAGTTACAACAGAAAAATGAACCAGTAGAAGCAAATTGAAAATCTTATCACAAAACATGTTTATTTATTTATTTCATGTTGATATTTAACAATACTGTACTACATTCAATTAAACAGGGCTAATTATGTTCTCTAATAAAACTGCAGTTGGTTTGTGCTCTTATGGGGAAATGTCCACCAATTTTCCAAATTTTCTAAATGATTAAAGAAATTATAAGCAAAGTTATTCATTGTGCTTTGATTTTAAACTGATCAGACATGGGCCCACACATACAAACAGTCCAAGGTCAGCATCAGGCAAACAGGTATGACAAAAGTTATCCAAAAACAACATCCAGTGATCGGGCAGACTTAGAGAGGTGCAAGCCTCAAAATACAGGCTATGCAAAAAGAGTCCAAAAACAAAAGACTAATGTCTAAAACTGTAAATAATTTAAATCAGAGGCAAGGCTGGAGGAAGAATGTGAGTAGCATGACAGAACTATTCCAGAGTAGTTGTAAGGGGTATAGAAAACGCTATAATACACAGCAGTAAATAGCTGCTCTGCTAGCAAATGGCAGATAGCATTGATCGGATCCTCGCAATGATAAGGGTGAAAGGAAGATGTGTTGGCATGGAAAAAGAAAAAGGGAGGGTGGTGGCAGGTTCTCTCTCCAACAGGGAGATCATAACTTCTTGCCACTAATGACACTGCTATTGATGTAAAACTAAGGTACTGCGTTAAATCTTTTTTGAGGGACCTTTCATTCATACAAATTTTTAAAACGTAAAAGTACAAAGTGATTTTTTATTCAGTATTCTGCCAATTACTTTGAGAGTAACTGCATCACAGTTTTTATAGCAGTTATTATAGCAGTTATAAGTTTTATAGCACCCATAAGAAAACTGAACAATAACAAATAATCCATTAAAGGATTTTTAAGGAGACACACAGGAGAATTTGAAGTATGCCAATTAATCACAATTTTTTAATCAAGTAATTGAGTTTAATATATCAATTAGATCAATCAGTTGTGGGTCATTCCTGAGATTCTGTGTTCAATAGCAGGTTGCTTACCAGGAACCTGCATCAATCCACAGAAGGTTCATTCAAACCATGAAAGAGTAGTCAATCGAGACCGAGCCTCATCTTTACACATAATGATGGTTAGTGGGTAAATGATGTAGTGCAAATTAAGTCCAGATTAAGGACCAGACATCACTGGCAATAATTAGGCCTAGCGAAAAAGATTCTACCTCACACTTTAGCTAGTGGGTCTATAAGTACCAAAGGAAGAGGGTGAACTTCTTATTACAAGAAAATATTTAGTAATATTTATAGCACTATTTATACTAAAAAGTATTATTTAGTATAGTAAATGTTTTATATATTTTTTTACTAATTAGTTGTTTAATTCTATTTATTTTAAATGTATGATACTGTATAGTTATGTTAATTCACAAGACACTACATTGTAGATAAACATTCCTCAAACGAATAGCCATCATCCCAAGAGAGAGAGAGAGTTGGGGGGGCAGAGGAGAGAGAAACAATTTTCATTGTCTTTCTCACAGATCTGATACAAACAGCTTCAAAGCACTTCAGGCCTGGTTCATCTTCAGAGATGTGTCAGTCTGAAGTCTCCAAAGATCTGCAGTAAAGAGATGGGCTGTAATGTATTGGGATAGGTAACAATTAATTAGTTTTTGTGTTGTAATACCTGAATCCAATGGCTTTCGGCTGATTCTACCAGTGACTTAAAACATAAAACGTGGCTCCTCATCCACACAGTTAAAAAAAAGCAATTAATACGGAGCTGTCCCTCAACATCAAACTAACCAAGTCGTGTTTTTACATGTGAGTGGAGTGGTTGTGTTTGTGTGGCTGAGTGGCTTTATTTAATTAATTTATAGATTTTTACAGTTTTACAGTTGTAACAGTTTTAACAGTTTTAGAGTATTTTATAGTTTGAGTATTTTACAGTATTTTAAAACCCTCTAAATAGGTGTGGACCCGACTGAAAATAGCATGCATAATGAATGAGACCTTGAAGCTATCAACGATGAGTTAGTAACGGTGGAGCGCCAGACTCGACTCTGCGCAGTGAAATCCCATCTGTAAGCAGCCCACGCCTCCCGTCTGACCACCTTAAACAGCCCTAGGAAATACGGAGACGGCGGCATTACTGTCAGGACACGGAAGAGTGGAAACACTGAAGCGCCGGCAATATCAACCCCGTGTGTGCGCCCCGACTACAGCTGACTATTTAGAACCAGGCGCTGTCTCATTCACCCCAATGCTGGCAACACACAGAGACTGGGAAACACGGCGGTGCAGAGGAAGGCGAAGGCCACAGTCCCCACGACTTCCACTGCCCACACTACCCGAGCTGACAACCAGCAACAGAAATGAGACTCTCAGCTCCCCGACCTTCTCTCCATGTATAATGAAGGACAACATTTTAATTTGTGATTTATTTGGGGAAAGAATGGCTTTTTATCGATGGGAAGGGCTACACACAAGTTGCCATGGCTCTCAGGTTTTATCAATAAACTTTGAGAAAACTTAATCATATATGACTGGATAACAGAGGGGCTAATAAGGTCCCAGCTATAACTGGCAACAGGCAGCATGTAAGGTCCATCAAATACCAATTTAACTTACAATTTAATTAAAAAATTGCTCTCCATTACATTATTTGCCCTCTTCCTGCTCTAAGCAATACTGGTAATGAAAAAAATAATATGGGAATTTTAGATCACTACACAATAAGTCATTTATCGTAAATGAACTCATTTCTGAACACAAACTTGACTACATGTTTTTAACAGAAACTTGGTTAAGCAGTCATGGTGCAGCTATACTTATTGAGGCATTTTTAGGTGAGTTTACTGAAATGTTGTCCATTGTTAGTACCCGCTATGACGGCATTATGCTTTTGGGTGATTTAAGGATATAACTGTGTAAAATGTCTTTGTGTGGTGTAGTTCTCTACATGACTTGTTTATCATGAAAACTCTGCAAATTCTTTCAGAAAATTCATGTGGTACTGTGGGCATAATAGTTTTACTTGCATCCAAGTCAGGATACATGGTCTGCTGTAAAGTGTTAACGCTAGGGGTGCGTTGATTGATGCTGAGAACAACCAGCTGCAGAAGCACTCAAACAGGCTTGGGTGCATTCGATGACCCCCCAGCTGCTTTTTACTGCTGTGCCAAGATCAGTAATATTGTTCACCACAGCTAGAACAAAAATATAAGGCAACAGGCTTCGACTTATGTTTCCAA
This sequence comes from Bryconaethiops microstoma, assembly GCA_037577275.1. Taxonomy (NCBI): domain Eukaryota; kingdom Metazoa; phylum Chordata; class Actinopteri; order Characiformes; family Alestidae; genus Bryconaethiops; species Bryconaethiops microstoma. The sequence goes on from JBBJLS010069979.1 coordinate 7,403, forward strand.
GTGACAGATACTTTATATGCGTTATAGATGTTTTTTAAGCCAAGACGCCTGGTATACGAAATCTCCAAAACATGCAGAATTAATTAATAAGAAGATACCACACTGATCAGTAATTGATCCAAGCATAAAACACACACATATACACACACACACACACACACGAAAGACATGTCATGTACTAACTGCATAAAACTGCACGAGATAATGAAGCTCTCTTGGTAGTCCAGCCACTTTTACAGCATCGAAACGAAACTGTGAAAAATCTGATGCTCCACAATCTGCTTTCGCCAAAACGCCAATCTACCTCTGTCTCACTCACACACAGTATACACAGTGAAATATTCCTGAGGCACAACAGAGAGAAACTTAACGGTGTTAGCTACTGGAGGCGGGTTCTATGAAAACCACTACCCGTTTCCATTCTCCCTCCTTCATACAAATTAAATAAAGTGTCTTCTCGGAACATACCAATAGTGTAAGAGTTTCCAGTTTCGTGGAACAGTTTTCGACAGGGTTTACATTGGTTGTGCTTAATCTCAGCCCAAGCCTAAAATTAGTTTTGTGAGTGCGAGAACAGATTTGTATACATACAGTCGCTCGTTTTGTTCCTAGTTTCAGTGTTTCTAAGAAACCAAGAGGAGAAACGAGCAAGTTTGTTCTAAGCTTAGCCTTGCCCACCTTCCATTGGTCTCGCAGTGCAACGCCGGGAGCATGGCGGGCACAATGCGTCAGATAATGACCGCACACAAACACACTGCACAGACCGCGCACATACACACCGGACACACCGCACATCTAGGTACCACTGTGGCCAGCTGATGCGCCCATACGATGGACTACAAATGAAAGTGAGAGAAGAAAGCCATCGACTCAGTAGGAATGCAGATAAAGGTAAAACAGATCTCTAAAACAAATTCCCTTTAACTTATAAAAGGCGGTAAAGGTGTTGTCTTGGTGTAAAGAAGGCTGCAGTTTACTTACGTGAGATTTCCGTCCAAGATGTTTGAAATCTTGAACCGTTCATGTCCTCGGCTGTGTTCCTGCGTGTCCGCGGCGTGAATGAGGCGGTATGTACAGCAACTGCCCACTTTCACGACAGTCTCGCTCTGGGTGCGTGTAATGCGCATCCCTTCGCAGTGCCACTCGCGGCGCCTAGGGGGCGATGTTGCGTCCACTTTAACACAAGCAGTTCAGACCCCTTACTGCGGTGGACACCTGGCTGGAGATCCTACTTCATCTCCAGTTATGTCTGACGTCGTGAGCCACTTATCCTTAATGTTAATAATTAGCCAGTGCCAAATCGATGAAATGCATTGCAGATAAGTCCTTCTGTACAAAACTCTTATCTGCTTTATTCAATCAGAATAATGCAGGCAATAGTTTTACACAGCCCTCAAACTACTTTGTGCTTGTGTACATGCAGAAGGGATCCATAATAAGCCATAAATGTCTAAATATTTCCCACTCATCATGAAGACATGATTCATACATTGACAGATATTTGTAGTAATAACAATCAAAAAGGAAGAGTTTACAAACTCTAAAGTCAGCTGTGTTTCTGGCCGTGGTTCGTGGGGGTGGGGTTTGGTTTCGGCGAGAAAGATAGGCCACCGCCGTGCACCGGACTTTTCCAGAACGCACAGATTGCCAGTCCGCCCCTGCCCTGAGGTCCACTTATGTTTATGTGGTTTTATATAACAAAAACAGTCCACTTTAATTCTACATGACCTCTCTATATCCATGATTTAAAGAGGCTGTTTTGGTTGTTGTGTATTTGGACTTCTATGGTTAAATGACCCTTGTTCCAATTGCCATATATTGTGGTTCAAAAATGTTGGTATACTAACTTAGCTATAAATAGGTTGAACTAAACTGCTGTATGCTGAGAAGGAGGACATAAAAAAGTTTTTTGTGACATTACAAAAGCAATGAACTAATAAGGCATTCAGTTGTAAATTGCACTTAAACAAAATGTTTACAAGTGAAAACTCAATACTCAATGTATTCAAGATCTGACATAGAATATGACCTCACATTTTCTCTAACAGTGAAAAATGCTAAAGTTGCCATTGAATATTAAATAAAATGTACCCGATTCTCCTATATGTATGTTCCTTTTAATGTAGCGAAAAAGGACACATTCTGCAGACCTCCATGTTTTCTTTTTCCATATGTTGAGTATATCTTGGAACATGCACCCAAATACAGTCATAGTTACTAGTTAATTATCTAGTACTAGGTAATCATCTGCCGAACTGATCACCATGGGAAATTGCCCTTGACTGATCCCGGCTCCACTCGGGCCCTTCCCCAAGCTGGGACAACCACTGCCTAAAGCTCCGTCGGAGATTGTTGCTCCTGATCCTGATGTTTATGGACTACCGACTCTCAGTTTTCTCTTCCAACAATATTTACCTCTCTGGACACTTAGTGAAACCAACTCTGTTAGCCATAGAGGGCCTGTCTGTCTATAATCTTGATCATTGACCATAAAGATTGTTGTTCCTCTCTCTCCAGGTCGACCTGAGAAGAACGGGTTCCCCTTTTGAGTCTTGGTTCCTCCCGAAGTTTCATCCTCTAGCTGAGGGACTTTTTCCTCGCCTCTGTCGCCTTTGGCTCACTCACTCGGACCCGGACTTTGTATAGCTGCTTTGTGACAACCTGGTTGTAAAAAGCGCTATATAGATAAAATAAATTGAATTGAAAATTTGTACATACATTAATTCAAAGAGCCCACAAACACAGCATTATTTTTCCATATAAAGACCACATACGCAGTTTAAACTGGGAGCACATTCTGATTATGACACTGAGGAGCTACTTTATTTGTGTCAGAAGGTTCTGAAGACTGTGGGCACTGGTGATAGATCAGGAAGATAGATAGATCAGGGATTCTCCTTCTCCAGTAGGCCAGCGAGAGCAAGATATTTCACATTAAAGACGTGTTAAACACGAAGCGCTTAGAAGCCAAGTGAATCACACCTCTGAAGAAGGTACAAAACATCATTGTTGTGGGAAGACTGTCTCATACTGAGAGGTTTAAAAGAAGGCAGCACACACTAAGTTGCTGTGGCCTCTCTGGATCCAACACCTTGATACACAAATGTGTTTTTCATTTGACTCACACCATACCTTCATTAACATGTGCATCTGTACAGCTGGTAAACATTTCTACGACGACCAGACCCTGCTTCAGATAAAATACGAGCGAGAAACTTACCTCAAAGATGGACCACTGCTGAAGCTCTTGAACCTCGGCTTGCAACAAGGACCAGGCCCTCAGATTGTGCCGTTGCCTGATGCCGCTAGCCAGGGGAGCGGACATCCGACAAGGAGGGCGAATGTGCTGGTCTGCATTTATGTAAGCATCGCTGGCACATACCACACTGAGCCTCACCCCCACCCCAGCTTCTCAAGTCACCTGTCTGTCATGATAATCCCAGTGTACAGACTGCTCATCAGACATGCCAAGCCCAATGAAGATCTGGCCCCTCAGGCACCATCTCTGCTTTTCAAGACTGCTTTGAGCACAATTACTGGCTTTGAGCACACTGCAACCTACAGTGGCTCTTTCAAACTGGAAATTAAAATTTCAGTTATACTTTGGTGACTTCAGTCTATATGCCAGTGATAATAACGAACACAAGGTTCAGTAGAATGGAGTATATTGACACAGACCAGCAACGCAATCAGTGGTGAGTTAATTTAACAGAACAAATCAGTATCTTTGATTATTGGGTACCTTTGTATAATTATATATATTTGTGTTTTATTGAAAGACCTGCTGTAATGCCTGTAGTGTCTCTGTAAATGCATTCTGTTGCTTACATTCTGCCTCTGGTGTCAAGTCCTGTGGTTTAGGCATCATCTTGCTACATCCAGAGCATTGTTTCATTATGGTTCATAGAGTTTTTAATGCTCATCTCATATATCTTCTGTCCAGCATTGCCTTGATGTTAGCCATGCATTTCTTCCACATCCACATTGCCCAATCATAGAACGCAATGCTACTTGGAAGCTAATTAGGGACAAACACTCTTTTCTGTAAATCAAATCAAAGAGGCAAAAGGAGAGAAAAGTGCTGACCTTCCTCATAGTCCTGTTACATGTGGGAGGTGGGCAAAGAGGTGGGAGTTATTGGAAAAAAGTTCTGAGGTTTTTTTTGTTCCTCTTATTTTATCTTTTTGTTTTTGATCATGGCAAGGATCAAAAATATTATTTTCTGTTTCTTCCTCACCATCAAACTGTCTGAATGGGTATATTTTGGATCCTGGGTAGAGTTATTAGCTGGCTGTAGAGAAAGTGTGACCTATGGAGCACAGAACAAAAGCGTGGGTGTTTGGATATTTCTTGTGCCAAGAAGACAGGTCACTGTTAAATGAGAAACATTTTTTTCATTTTTATTTTGCTCTGGTGAGTAATTATTAGCTAGCTTCACTGTGTGCCAGAACTTGTGAGCCTACATTATTTGCCTGTGCAATGTATCATGTCAATACATTTTTGGTTATATTAAGTCATTAGTTAGCTTTCCAATTCGGAAATATTATGTTCCATGTTTCATCCAGTTGCAAATTCACAAAAATGCTTTTGGCCAAAAATGTGAGAAAATCCTGACATAATTCCTGTCCGAGTTCTTGACTTGGGAGTATGATTCTGGGAAAATCCTTTACACTTTTAAATCTACAAATTATGTGGAACATTCTTTGTGGTGCTAAAGAGGTTATTAAACATTTAAAAAGGTTCTTCACACAAAAAGAAAGTGCTAGTTTGCTCCCAAAATATTACAAAATATCAAATCAAATTAAATTAAATGCTGTCTTTGCAGTTGGCCAGTTTTCTTCCCATTCTGTTATCAACTAAATGTTCAAAAAGGACATTGTGTATGTAGTGGTGTAGTTCTACGAAAAAAATGGTAGACAATAAATCTGCACTGCCTATGCCACCTACATAAATGCATGTATGTTTATATATATATATATATA
>JBBJLS010069980.1:0-12384 GCA_037577275.1 Bryconaethiops microstoma
TCAGTTTAGTGAGTGACTCAGAGGGAGCCAAATCCTAAAAAGGATCCAAGTATTACAGCTCTAGTATTGAACTCAAGTGAAGAGAACAGGCACATTAAAAAAAAAACACAAACACAAACTTCAATATCAGCGTGAGAGCCGCATGAAACCAGGCAAAGAGCCGCATGCAGCTCGGGAGCCACGGGTTGACCACCAGGGATATAGATTGAAAGGTGGTTGCAAGAGTGTTCCTGGCTTGTTGCTGTGGTGTCTCTGATGTTGCTATGTGTTTATTATGGTACAAACGGGGTACAAACACTTTTGGATAAAAGTATTGCCAGAAGTTTTGGCTAATAAAACATAAGAAGTGCAATAACAGGCCAAAGGCGAATAGACAGATCATAACAGGCTGAGAAGCTTTTTTCTGTCAATAGTCTGGAAAGCCCTGTCCCTTACTCCATGAACCTCTGATATGACTGTCAGATCTCCACCAAACACAGTGCAGCAGCAGCCAGGCCACAGCCATGAAGTTGTCAATTTATAGCAGTTACTGAATTAATAATTAGTGAGTGGTTCTCTTCAAACCGGTCTGAGTAACTGGTTCTCTCGATTGCCTTCAGTGCGAACTGGAGGAACATACTTCTTGCCGAGTAATAAAATCCTCTTGGCCCGAGCTGGTTCTGGCGGAGGATCCGGACCATGTGCTCCCTCGGGCTGGACCAGCTGTGCTCTCAGAGCTCAGGGACAGTCTGGGACGTGGGCGCCGTTAATTAGGACAGTGTGATTAATGGGGGACAGTCGAATGAAGGGTAGAGATTTGGGTAGGATAGGGATCAGGGGGTGGCTGGTTGAGAGGTGTATCTGTGGTCTGCTAGGGTGGCATCCACTCAACTATGTGTCCTGCAGGCCTAGGTAGAGACAGGTTTGAGAGATTGTGCAGGAGAAGAATGTGGCAGGTCCATTGCCCAGAGTTTCATGCAAATCCAGTGGCATGTTATCTCACACCGACCAGCCTTGTCCAGCATCAGATCAGGGAGATCACAATCACAATTTTATGAAAACTTCACAAAGCAATAAGCCAAGGGAGCCATGATCTGGCCTCCCTCTGTAATATCTTATTAACATCTCAGGTTATACCGTTGTTTGGTGGAAAAAATCTCATTCACCATAATGTGAAACTGTGAACCATCATTTTTAAGCATTAGAAGATGAGTGTCACAAATCTCCCACAAATGGTAAACTGTCGTGCAAAACAACTCCTTATGTGGAAGTTCCCTTGGTTTGTGTTGATGCTCGAGGTTTCAGACGTCACACTGAGCTTTGTTTGCTGTTCTGATGTCATGTGGAAACAAACATGTCATTTTAAAACACATAATAATAATAACAGCTACTCTGGATTTAAAAATGGTGTCACACACAGATGCCCATGAAGAAGATCTCAGAAACAAACACAAGCTCTTTGAACTAGTCTCTGCCTACAAGTGGTTGGTTAAAACCAACCGGAGAGCAGCTGAGTGGCGGTGCAACGAGTGAAAGAACAGCAAACACCAAGTGTGTAGGAGAGCAAACACCAGTTTTAGACTGATTTAGACTGTTTTTATTTGTTGAGATGAGATTTTTCTAATATGTTCTAATAAATGGGAGAAACCCTAAAACTTTTAATTCCCTGGCTTTGTTGTCTAAATATTTTATTTCTGTAAGTTTCTTATCTGTTTCTAGTTCCTGTTTTAAGGTTCCTGCTTTGTTTTGTGTTCCTGCTTTGTTTCATGTGTTTATAACAGTTTGGTGGACTGTAGTTATTTTAAATGTGCTTATTTTAAATGTCAATAAACTTGAAATTGCACCTTCACTCGAAGTTCATTATTGATTTCAAATTACTCTTATTTTGTTTATGTTAGGTCAGATGAAGTTTTATAATATTACCCATTCTTCATCGTCCAGCCTTTCCAGCTTGGATTAGTAACAACATTTCCAATCAGTGGAGTAGCATTTTGAACTGGGAAATTTTGAATTGGGAACTCAACATTAGGTAATGAATCGAGACAAAGACCTAAATAGCTTCGCTTTAGGTTTAATGAGATTTTTAGCAGGTTTATTTAAATCTTGTCCAACTTAGCAACAATAGCTATGAAACACATTTGTGGGTGAAGCCACATGGCAGTGATAGACTATTTGGTTTGTTTGAGTTGTGTTTTCCAAGTGAAACTTCAGGACCTGGATGTACTAAAGGCCTTACAGGTTGGATTACCACCAAACTAATGAGGAAGATGAACCAGCTAATCATGTTCCAATTTACAGTGGGTTGGACTGATAAAGGATGTTACTACAGTCATTATAAAGGTTCTAGATATGTCATTGATTGTAAATATGAGCAGCAGCCTCACCAGTGAGTGTGTGTTGGGTGGTCTAACCCACTGATGTGTGTCACATGGTCTAACCACTGGGGTGTAGATAAGCATAGATAAGCACTGATGTACTTTTTTTTTTTTTTTTTCAAATTTTGACACTGTTTCACTGCTGTTATCGGAAACATTTGGCTTAAAACATTTTTTTTAATCCCATTCAAAAAAATGGTGGAGGGATACATCCAGGGTGCTGTGATGTAAAATAGTCTACAAAGAAAACTGATTTAGTTCAGATTTGTCACTATTTTACCATCATCAGTATCAATATAAACACTCAGAGGGACATGGAACTTCACTGTGAGCCGATAGTGAATAAAACTGCTGTATTTGTGGAGGCGTCTGATTTCATTCACCAGCACTGTAAAGAAATCAGCTAATACGTTTCTTAAGAACAAACCATTTCACATCTAGCTTACACTACATTATATATATCACAATAAGTGAATTATGAAGAATGGACAGGTTAGTACATGGCTGAATAAGCCGGAATAAATATGTGCTTTGAATATCTGTTTTAATTAAATATTTCTTTCATTAGATATGGTTAAAGATGCCACCACTGATCTTAGAGTTTCTAAGGGGTGTGTGTGTGTGTGTGTGTGTGTGTGTGTGTGTGTGTGTGTCCTGGGAGCCGGAGTGTTATTGAAATGTAAAAAGTCGGATTGTGACAAACGCCCCTCCAGGGATGAAGCATGTAAACAGAATCATTTGGCAGATGCACGGCGAGCAAATTGGCAGCAGATTCCCGCCGGAGCAGGAACATACACACACACACACAAACACACACACACACACACACACACACACACTGCTATTATCAGGATCAAGACTAATCGAGTGTCGCGTCCCATATGATGAGCAATTAATTTACACCCATTCAAATGGGGAAGAGAGAGAGAGAGAGAGAGGGCCGATAGGAAGGATGAAGAGATGAAAAAAAGAAAGGATGAAGGAAAACAGATGGAAAAAGTCCAATTTGATTACAGGGTTTAAAACAAATGGTGAGTGGCTTAGAGAGTGTTTTTTGTGTTAATCAATGAAGAGAAAATAAGAAAAGGAGGCAAAAAAACCCACAATGGTTTTAAAGTAAAATAAAATTAAATCAAAGATGAGAGCATGCTGATGTTGAAACATTACTGTGAGGATTTCATTGCAGCCCCGATACCATTAATGAGGTCTGGTACTGATGTCAGAACATTGTTCTCAGAATTTGGTTGTACAAGAACATTAGAAACAAGGTCAGGTACTGATGTGAGGATGCTGAGAGGATTTGATTGCATGAGAGCATTAGTGAGATAGAGGTACTGATACTGGAACATTGCTGTGTGGATTTGATTTTAGCCCCAAGACCATTAATGAGGTCAGGTACTGATGTTGGAACATTGCTCTGACGATTTGATTGCATCCCCAAGAGCATTAGTGAGGTCAGGTACTGATGTCAGAACATTGCTTTCAGAATTTGATTGTACAAGAGCATTAGCGAGGTTAGATACTGATGTTGGAATATTGCTATGAGGATTTGACTGCAGCACTGAGAGAATTATTGAGCTCTGGTGGCCTCAAGTTGCCGATAAAGAGGGAAAACAGAGTGTGAGTTTTTACAGAACTGAATAAACTGCATGACCTGCAGTAACAAAGAGGCCATTTCTTCTCCAATGACACATGACTGGGCTTTAACCTTCTTCTGTTTTTAACAGAAATACTGTAGAGAAAGAAAACGGAATAAAGGAGAGAATACAGTGAAGACAAAGGAAAAGAAGAGGAAAAAGATGAGGAGGAGGAGAAGAAAGAAGGAAGAAGAAGAAGAAAAAGAAGAATAAAGAAGAAGCAGATGAAATAAGAAGAAAGAAAAAGAAGGAAAATAATGAATAAGATGAAGATGAAGAAAAAAGAGTAAGAAGAAGATAAAGTATAGGAAGTATAAACACCTTCAAAATCATTATTAGGCTGAGTGAGCTGTTAATTAAAATGAAATTATAAAATACTTATAGTAACTCACATATAAAAAAGTAAAAAATAGTTTGTTCTTTATTGTTCTTACTTAGAGTGCCATATAAACAAAGGTGCTACTACAAGTATAGCATATTGAAACAATTAGCATCCTTTTAAAAACTGTTACAAATTTGCATTTCAAAGTCAAAACAGTGTAACTACATTGTCGTAACAGTATAATAGCAGTATAATAACAGTGTAGTAAAGCAGAAATTAGCTGACTAGATATTTAGGGTGATATTCATTGCTTAACTAGATACTATTATAACCAGAATAAATCCATCTGCAAACATCTCAAACAAGTGTGTTAGTGTGGTGTGTGTTGGGCAGTGCTGTTAATAAAGGGTTAATTTGGCTTGGTGACCAGCGGGCTCTGGTTTCACGAGAGGTGGCTCCTTGGGTTCTGATGGCTCTACAGGTATGTGCCAACGCACACATAAAAATGACTGATTATACCTGCCACAGCCCACCATATGCGAAAGCAGCTTGGCCTCTTGTAATCTGCACTGCCGTACAAGTTTTTTTGGCTGTTTTTATTTTTTTGTGTGATTGGGTCCAAGCGTACGCAAACATCACCACCACCCCCGTCCCCCGTCCCCCCGCCAAGATCAGTCACTTCAGTATTAAAGAACATCCAGCATCAGCGAGATGGAACGGCACACCTTCCAGGCTGACACCAGGAGCTCAGTGGAAGTGCGTGTGTGCGTGCGCGTGTGTGTGTGCGTGTGTATGTGCGTGTGTGTGTGTGTAGTTATGTCAGCTCAGTACATAAAGTACAAGGCCTGGAATAACAGTGCTGTGTCTGCAGAGCAGTCGGACGTCTGCCACCCAAACCTGCTGTCTGACCACACTGTTAATGCTTAGGCTACTGTAAATACATGTGTGTGTGTGTGTGTGCGCGCGCGCGCGTGTGTGTGTGTGTGTGTGTGTGTGTGTGCATAAGAGTACGTGCAATGTATTACTTATTTGTATTTATTCTGAGACTCTCTCTTTTACTTATTTATATTTATTCTCTCTCTCTGTCTTTATATACACACACCCATCTATCTATATATACACACACACATCTATCTATCTATCTATCTATTTATCTATCTATATATTTATATAGATAGATAGATAGATAGATAGATAGATAGATAGATAGATAGTGTGTGTGTGTGTGTGTATATAACCTGACCAGAGGAATGTTTTTTGTTTGTTAAGCCACACAGTGACCTACATATGAGTCATTCAAACACAACAAAGCCAGTGAAGAAACAGGTGCAGATGATTCCAGATGATCAGGCGGTGATCAGTATACTAGTGGTGCTGAATGCTGAGTGGCTGGAACTCCTTTATCTTTAATCTACACAGTATGCCAAAGATTAGACAGTTTGACAGGCAGGAAATAGTATTTTTGCAGCAGCAAAGTGATTCAAAGCAAAATATAAAGAACTGGCATGTAGACAGTTCCGTACTTCAAATAAAACAATAACAGTTGCTATATTCCAACCAAATTAATGCTCTAATGTGATTCATGAGAAATCATGAAATTTATTGGTGCAATGTTGAATATAATATCCCTGTAACAAATATTGAGAGGTATCACTGGATATTAAACAATATTGTTGGCCATCCAATAGGGGCATGCTGATCTGATCCTCAGTATCAGTATCTGTCTGATACGAGCCACAATCACTGAATATGATCTCGGAAAAAGCCTGAACGATCCTGTAAATTCTGAATTAAGCTCTGATCGACGTACTGTAAAGTGAGTCACGTAGATGAGGACACAACTAACACAGAAGAGCAGCAGGGCTGTGTCCCAAATGGCTCCCTGCTCCCTACATAGTGCATTTAAAATACAGACTCCTGCACACAAACCATGTAAAACAAGTCAAACAAAGAGCCGCTGGAGATTCAGCCATATGTGCAGAACTTCATAATGGACACACTGGGCACTTTATGGGCGTAGGAACTTATACAGCACCCCCTAGAGGAAGTAGGGAGCCATTTCAGGTTCAGACAAATGTGTTATTAACAGATTAGTTGTTGAAGAGAGGGAGAAAGACGGGATTGAACTGGTACCGGTAGTGTACGGTTTCGGATATGAAAAGTGATGTTGAGCCACTGCTTCTATCTGATATATTGACTGTATTTATTGGTTGTAATATAAAAATGTTTTAGTATATGATAAACACTTTGCTTCAAATACTCTAGACCAGAGATTCAAACATTGAACAATGAGTGGAATAACAGCATTATGTACGGTAATAAAACATGGGAATTTTATGACCTTTCAGGAGATTAAACAAAATTATGCATTGAGCAACCAGGACCACTTATTTGCATTTGAGGGATTTTTATGAAAAGGAAGTGAAGCCTAAGGTAAATCTGGATAAAAATGGTATAATTAGGACTATAATAGGAATTTATAACTCAAAGAAATATAGAGTAATATCTACATTATACCAACCACTTAATTGTGACGAAAGGAAATACCACAGAATATGTGAAACAGAAATGGGGAAAAAGAACTAGGTCTGAATATTTCGGAAGATGAATGGTAACAGATTTGGATATTTCAAGAATCTACCTCCTCTTCGCGTATTTGGAGAGAACACTGTTGGAAAAACCTAATAAGATTCTTTGTCACCCCAAAAATTAGAAACAAAATTGTGTCTACAACACAACCATATTGGAGACAATGTGGAGCAGTAAATGTAAATCATTCTCATGTCTTTTGGTCTCATGTCTTCTGGGTTATAACATACCTAGGTCATGTACAGTGCTGTATCTAGGCAACATAACAAAGAATATCATATCAAGGGAAGATAGATATTTATTTAAAATCTTGTTAGCAGCCTGTAAAAAAGCTATCACAAAGAAATGGTATAAACCTGTTTCACCAACATTGAATGACTGGCTAAAAATGAGGACTGGAATAAATACTATGGAACAGTTGACTCATAAGATAAGAATTGTAGAGGAACAATGTCGAGACAGATGGAAGAAATGGACTGTGTTTATGCTTCAACGACAGAGTGAGGACTGAAATGATTAGTGGGACTATTCGGTCATAGGATCTATTAAGACAAGGCAATCCAGGCCGTTCATGGATTGAAGTTCTGAGTTAGTTTGTTTTGTCTTGTAAAAGTGTTTTTTTACTGTTTTTTCCCCCGAATAAAAACTGTGCTTGTACATTTTTTTGTAAAAAACAATAAAGATGAAGTAAAAAAAAAAGTGGGCCTATTATCCTTAAAGTAGCCTCTCTCTCTGTGTGTCTCTCTGTCTCTCTCTCTCTCTCTCTCTTTCATGTTTCAGGTGGGTCACAGAGACTTTGACGTGGAGAAGAGACTCCGCCGGGACCTGAAGCGAACCCATGCTTTGCTCAGCGACGCGCAGCTGCTGCTGTCCACCATGGATCAGCCCGGGCAGGGGCAGGCCCCGGGCACCAAGGAGCAGCTGGAGAAACTGCACTGCCAGGTAGCCTTTGGTCAGCCTTCACCCCCGCCAGCACTACTTATGGAGCTGGTATTGCCCTCTGCAGTCACTGAGCAGTGGCGAGCAGAGCCTCCGGTCAGCCATAGCAAATAAATATATAAATAATCAAATAAATTGTGCAAGTTCTTCACACTGTGTTCTCGCATTCATGGCCTGGGAAGATAACTGCCCTTTGGGCATCTCTGTCAGCACATTAGGGCAATTCAAAAGTTTTTTAAACATTTTTTTCTGTCAGATGTGTGATATAAACCTAGTGTGATACAGAGTGTTTTGAATTTTCTGACTTTTCAAGCCATATATAGAGTGAATCTTTTTCTGACATTAGTGGGCATCAGGGCATTCCTTCCTCCAAGTCTGTGGCCTGTGCATGTGTGTGCGTGTGCGTGTGCGTGTGGGTGCGTGTGGGTGTGTGTGCGTGTGTGTGCGTGTGTGTGCGTGTGTGTGCGTGTGTGTGCGTGTGTGTGTGTGTGTGTGTGTGTGGAAGTGTTGTAATAGACTGAGCCATCCTGCCTAGCTCATAAAAACTGGGTATAGTACAGATGTGGTTATATATCACCTCAGATTACTTTTATTCAGCAGAATATACAGTAAATTCACAGACCACTCTTTTATACGCTTTAATATTTAGCAAATATAAAACTTCAACTAATGTCCCAAAACGACAGCTATAGGTTTTAAACACAATTATTATTCTCTGTGTTTTAAGGTAGGACAGGCAGGAGTGAGGCTTATTACTCATATTGCTGGAGTTTGCAATATGCAAATTAGCTCCAAAACCATTTTTACCTTGCGCTGTGAGCATAAATTAATCAAGGTATTCATGTAATACTGCAAATGTCAATTATTTTGGGCAAAATAATGCAGGTCAGCCTTTAAACATGTCACATTATTGGTTTTGGTTCATATCATCCTATATTCAGGAATGGTATGGTTAGGACTGCTGATACCGATATCGATACTGATTCTGCTTATCTGTATGATACCTATTCATACTTGTATTTTTTTTTTAAGAAATAAGGGTCTAAACTGTGTCCTGAGTTTCCTATTTATATAATGAGGGAGGAGAGTCGATACAAATGTTCTGAGAAACAAATGTGTGTTGGTGATGAGCAGAGCGCCGCTCCGTCGCTCCACTGATCCAATCCAGCTTCGAGCGTTTGAAAACGCAGCTGTGTTAGAATGTATTAACACTGCAGAAACACCGACAGCAGCAACGTCTGAACAGGAGACTCTCCAGATTGTACTGACCAGTCAGGAACTGGGACCAGTTTAGTACCAGTAAAAGAGGGTTAGGGGGTGTTTTCCTGGGAAAATATCTACACTGACTAAACACATTATTCTGTACAGGATGGTGAAGCCCTTCTCTATACAGAGTTCAGGTCATGGTGAGAGGGTCCTGCTCTGTGTCCTGCACACCTCCAGCTGCTCTTTAGGAGAGAGTGTGGAAGCAGGAGAGCAGGTCACTCTCGACTCTCAGAGCCAAACGAGAACAAACCTGTTCTCCACCCTGGTCAGACCGACAAGAGCTCCTGGGTATTGCTGTTGTTGATTCTGTGTGTGTGTGTGTGTGTGTGTGTGTACCAGCTGGAGAACAGTGAGAGGATGCGAATGGAGGCCGAGAGCATCCAGAAGACTCTAGCCATGGAGCTGGAGAACGCTCAGATGGAGCTGGAGAACATCTGCAAACACAAGAGCCTGGTAGGAATTTCTAAGGTGTAACACAGATGTCCAGAAACAGCTCAGAGGCAGAAAGCATAAAAACGCCATTGTTGACCGTTGGCTTTCACGCCCCCATCAGGTGGACGAGCAGCTGGCTCAGCTGCAGTATGAGAAGACTGATCTGCTGAAGAGGCTGGAGGAAGACCAGGAGGACCTCAGTGAACTCATGAAGAAGCACAAAGCCCTGATTGCACAGGTGTGGAAGTGTTTACCTGCTCCAAAGGTGTGTATCCGGAAGTCTCGCTGGAGAAGTTCAGAAACTGATGAGTGTTTGTGTTTTTGCAGTCTTCGAGTGACATCACACAGATTCGGGAGCTGCAGGGAGAGCTGGAGGACGTGAAGAAGGAAAGACAGAGTCTGCAGGAGCAGGTGAGGCTGCACGGGAAGGTCCGTTAGAAATGCAGACAATGCAGGGTGTGGCGGGGGGGCAACATGATGATAATGTTAATGTGACAGATTACATAACAATACACTTTTCTGCATGCATGCAGGTCTCCTAGGACACAGAACAACAGCATCATGCAAATGCATCATAAAAATCTGTGAACGACAAAAACCACCAGTGCGTAGTTTAGTGCATGACAGTATAGCACCTCATCTTCTTTTCATTTTAGAAATTATTGGACTTTTTTCACTTCATGTTCCATTTTTGCAAGAAAACACATATTTTTATAGGCCCTTTTTTGCATTTTGTCCATTGCTGCTAGTTTGCAACCTCAAAGGAGTTAAATACTGTGATATATATCATGTAATTTGGTAAGACCTTCTCCTTGTAACACTTTTGCCACATTGCCCACCCTTGCATTGTTCATTCGTAAACAAAGAGACAAGAATGTAGTGAATGTACACAGAATTTACACAATTTGCCTTCAGTTTAGTCAGATCTTTTCCATATTAAAAAGTAGGTCATACAGCTTATTGAAGAGCTGGATGCAGTTTAGCCAATGGAAACATTTGGGTTCCAATGTCAGTTAGTCTCATAGTTCCAGAAAAAGCTGTAGCTTAAAACACAATCAGACATACTCAAGGGTGTCCAGAAAATTAAAATATTCTTACAAATCCAGATTTGCTCTGACTGTTCTCTCTCTCTCTCTCTGCTTCTCCTGCCCTCAGCTGCAGGCGAGCGTGGCGCGTGTGCAGTTCCTGGAGTCCTCCACGGTGGCCCGCAGCATCGTGAGCAAGCAGGAAGCTCGTGTCTGCGACCTGGAGAACAAACTGGAATTCCAGAAAGGACAAGTCAAGAGGTTTGAGGTCAGTGTGGACACAAATACACCCCAACTGCCCCTCTTGTCTTTCTTTGAATAAAGAATGTTCTCTGCCCATCATTGCTTCATAGTTTGCTTCCAAAGATCCAGACTTTCTTGTATTTTTAATGTGGTCTTGAGGAACAGTTCTCCAGGCTTTCTGAAGGACATTTCATTTTCATTTTCAGTCCAGTCCCTGAACCTGACCAGTTTCAGAGGAATGTTTTTCTTTGTTAAGACACACAGTGACCTACGTATGAATAATTCAAGCAGATCAAAAGAACATCTAACCTTAGTTCTAAACCAGTGAAGAAACAGGTGCAGATGATTCCAGATGATCAGGCGGTGATCAGTATACTGGTGGTGCTGAATGCTGGGTGGCTGGAACTCCTTTATCTAGTCTCCTTGTACCTTTAGCCACTTTGCTACTCAATTAATCTACTCAATATGCCAAGGATAAAACAGACAGAAAATAGTATATTTGCACCAACGAGGCAATTCAAAGCAAAATATAAAGAAATGACTTTTGCACAATACTGTAGACCTGTTGTGCAGCAGTGACACCAGCGTCCTAATGGGATGTTAGTTTACGTTGCACTGGCACGAATGTTTATAACCAATAAAAACGTCCAACCAGTCTGACATCATCCGATCCAGCAGCCAGTTTGAGGATTCAACAGACGCTTTCCGCTCTTTGTTTAGAAGCAACCAGTAAACATCATTTTAAGGGTATTTTAAGGCCACTATCCCACAGAGATAGAACCCAGCTCTAAAAACCAGCTTGTAGAAACAGTTCAAAAACAACTGCCTCAAATCAAATATTTATGAATAAAATGTAAAGCTCACTGAGCTGTTCCTGGAGGACATGTTTGGGGGAGGTTGGGGCTCAAGAATCTTTATCTGTGAGGTTCATATTAGCACGATTAGATGCTTTGACAGATGGCTTGTGGAGTTTGCAACCAATATAGTGAATAAAGTGATGCCCTTTAACTCAGTGTCATCCATATCACTGCTTCCCTTACTTGGTTGGTCTGCACTGCGCAGTTTTACGGTTTCCTTTGCTTCCTTCAGCTGTTTAAGCCTCATGTTCTGGTTGAAATTAAGATTACGTTTGTGTGCAGGTACTTTGTTTCTTTGTTGACAACATAAGTAGAGCTTTAAATAAAACATACATGTAATAAAGCCCCCGCAGTGGTAAAATATGTCCGTCCACCCACATGTCATGTTACCATCAGTGGTTCTCACACTCCTACATGTCTGATTATGCTCAGTTATGGATCCAGTTATGGAAGTTTTTTTGAAGATTATAAAACTGCATATCACAGTGTAGAGGTCTGCGTGGGACTGATTTTTCATCCCGCTCCCGCCTGCTCCCGCTGAGATGTGTAATATTTCGACCCGCTCCCGCCCGCATCTGTTATGGTTTGTCCCGCTCCCGCCTGCTGGTGGAGTATAGGGTGGGCCAAAAATACCGGACACATCTTAAATGCTATAATATCTTGGCTTATAAAAATTAAATAAGGTACCAAATTTATTTGTTGCCTAACTGACATACAGGA
>JBBJLS010069981.1:0-12383 GCA_037577275.1 Bryconaethiops microstoma
TATATGTGTGTGTGTGTGTGTGTACGGACAGGTTTCAGTCGCTATCATAGCTTGCTATGGATCCAATTCGAGCAATAATTTTGATAATACTTGTCAAAATACTGCTGCTGAGACAGAGGATAAGACGTAATGCCATCAGGGCGAGGCGTCTGAGACGTATTTTACTCATCCGACGTAATCAAATGTGTGTGTATCCATGTAGTGTACACTGTCTGGAGACTAGGTGTTGACGTGTTGCCGGAGATTTGGTAAAGCACTAACTAGTGGGAATTTCGAACAACACTACAAAATGGCTGATTCACCACTTAGTGCCCTACATAGTGAACGAGTGCACTTTTCGAACACAGCTATGGAGTTGTTCTCCTTTAACAGCTATTCCACTCTTCTTGAAAGGCTTTTCATGAGATTTTGGAGTGTTTCTGTTGGTATTTGTGATCTTCATTCTGTAGAGCATTTATGAGGTCGGACACTGATGTTGGACAAGAAGGCCTGGCTCGCAATCTCCGTTCCGGTTCATCCCAAAGGTGTTAGATAGGGTTGAGGTCAGGGCTCTTCCACACTGGACTGATCCAACCATGTCTTTTTGGACCACTTCAGCACAGTCATGCTGAAATAGAAAAGGCAAAATACATTTTGGCAAATACGCTTCCAACATTGTGGACACAATTTGGCGTTGTCCAAAATGTATTTTGCCAAAATGTCTTGGTATGCTGCATCACTAAGATTGCCCTTCACTGGAAGTAAGGGGCCTGAAAAACAGGTTTGTCCCCCAACTTTTGTCCAGATAGTGTGTGGTTCTAGAAGAGAACAGGAGGTCCTGATTCTGACCAGCAGGGGTCGCTACAGCCAGCCGCGTCACGGGACTGACGTCAGCAGTCGATCATGGAGGAATATGCCCGTGAACCTTGGTAAAGTACAACTTCTGTGGCAGCTTTACTCCCCGACCTGTCACGCCAGAGAAAACAAACGTTTTAAGTAGTTACTCAGAGGACGATCTCTCGCTGTCCGTGCTTGTGT
Organism: Bryconaethiops microstoma; assembly: GCA_037577275.1. NCBI lineage: Eukaryota > Metazoa > Chordata > Actinopteri > Characiformes > Alestidae > Bryconaethiops > Bryconaethiops microstoma. The sequence continues at coordinate 1,018 of JBBJLS010069981.1, forward strand.
CTCCTCGTTTTCCATTCGCTCAGTCAGTGTTTACATCCAGCCCAGTGTTGGGTTAGCAAGCACAGCTAGCAGAGCAGAAACTCTTCAGGGTCGAAGAGAGAACCAGATAACAACACAGATAAACAAGGGTTCCTTCACTCACAGAGCAGTCTCCTTCAGTCAGATCATCCAGCTACCCGTTTTACCTTTCAGTGCGACAATACAACAACAACTCATTCTTATACACTGTATGGACAAAAGTATTGGGGCACTTAATTATTGAATCCAGGTGGCCCCTCACTTGCAGTGAAAGGAAATCTTGATGCTTTAGCAGACCAAGACATTGTGAACAAAATACTTCCAAAATTGTGGACACAGTTTGTGGAAGAACCTTTTCTGTTCCAGCTTGACTGTGCCCCAGTGCACAAAGCAAGCTCCATAAAGACATGTTTGGTGTGAAAGAACTTGACTAGCCCGCGCAGAGGCTTGACCTCAACCCCATACGAAACCTTTGGGATGAACTGGAATGGAGCCAAAATGCTCTACAGAATGAATGGGCTCAAATTCCCTCAGAAACACTCAAAAATCTTGTGGAAAGCCTTCCGAGAAGAGTGGAAGCTGTTATAACTGCGAAGGGTGGGACCAACTCCACAATAAAGTCTATGTATTTTAATGCAGTGTCATTTAATGTTGGATTAATGGCGCCCCAATACTTTTGTACATACAGTGTAGCTCAATTAATAATGCTGCCCTGACATTAGTGCTACATATGACATCATTCCTGTCTCCTTTTCTTTTTTCTCTTTCCCCTTCTCGTTTTACTTTCTCACTCTCCTTTCTGTTTTCTTTCTCTCCACCATGTCTTTCTTTTTTGGTCTTTCTCTTTTTGTCTTTTTCTTTATCTGCGACTCTTTGATTTCCCTCTGTTTACTGTCTCATCATTTGTTCTTTTTTCCCCAACCTGAATCTTCATTATTATTTCTATTTTCTGTCTAATCACATCACATTGATCGCTCTCTTCCTTTCTTTCTTTTTCTCTCTCTTTCAGTCCATGGAGAATTGTAGATGACTGTGGTGGTGCATTCACGATGGGTGCCATCGGTGGGGGGGTGTTTCAGTCCATCAAAGGCTTCCGGAATGCGCCTGTGGTATGTTCCAGTGCCTGGAATACAAAGCCATCTTATTACTTTGACTTTTTAAGTAATTATATTTTTGATGATATTTTACTGATGAATAACATTGATGAACGATTGGCTGTTTCTTACAGGGTGTACGTCACCGACTAAAAGGCAGTGCGAACGCTGTAAGAATTAGAGCACCACAGATCGGCGGTGAGTTTCCCTTTTTTTTGCACCTTTTTGCTCTGTTTTTCCACTGCCTCTTTGTTCAGCTTCTATACGGAGTTGCAATGACACAGACAAAGAGGAGCACAGACTGAGCTAGATTCTAAAAGCATATCAATTGAGTACATCACCTAAAAATAGCTGGTACCAATAATGAATAAGAGCTAGCAGGTGTCAGTATCACCCAAATGAGACTGGCATTCATTCATTGCATGAGATATTCCTCTAAAACATCAGGATCCATGTAGTGATACAGGGTGGCTGTGGGTTCTTAAAAGTCTTGAAATATCTTAAATAATTTTTTATTAAAAGCCCATAAAAAGTATTAAACTGTGTTTTTAATTTAGATTGGATGAATCGAATTTTTTTATTTTTTATTACCATGTAAATTCCTCTAGTGTTCCAGACCAAAAGCGAAACATTACCAAAAAAAGAAAAAGAAGGACAATTACTTCCGGTATTCTTTGCACCAATAAAACAATAAAACTTTGCTTGAATGACAAATGGCTTGAAAATACTAATTACACCTGGTGGTTAAAGCTGGTGCCTTTAAATGCTTATGAAGCAAACTGCAGTGTCTGTCAGGGGAGTTTCAAACTTGGAACAGTAGGAATAAAGGCGGTGGAGGAAGCACCAAGAATATGCAAACGGCTGCCAGCAGACTCCTGCCAATTTCTTCTCCTCCCTGTGTTCTACTACAAAGGTTGTTGGCGCAGATGTAATAAGAAATCTACAGCCAACAATGCCATCATTTGCCATCATTTGTGGTTTATGCCATCACTCAAGCAGGGGTGATTTGGGTGCTGAGAACGGTGGCAAGCTACCACTCATACAGGTCAAGTGATGCTACTGAAGAAGTGTTTAAAGTCAAATTTGGATTTGCTCTGTAAATTAAAAAGAGCTTATCGCTGAAGTCAGTACATGACATCAGTTCATTTGGAAAGAGTTTACTTTTCGTGTGTATTTCCATTGCAGGTTTAGTCTTCAATTTAATTTCAAGCGATATTAAACAGGTCTTTTAAAAGTCTTACATTTAATTTTTTAATTTAAGTTTTAATTGTGACATGATTTCAGTTTACAAGCATTTGTATTTTTTTTCATTTGAATGTTTTCAAAATTTGCATTAGCTTCCCACATTCACTCCCACATTGTCCTTTGTGTCCACTGTTGAAGCAATTAATAGTATCAGTGACTTCCACAGAGCTGTATTGTTGCTTCTCTCTGCACAATAGTAACTGTATCAGTATAATTTTTTAAAAAGTCATTAATTGCTTAAGACTTTCTGTTTGAACACAATCTGTTCTGTAAACTCTGAAATTGCTGTGTGTCTTGCAGGTAGTTTTGCAGTGTGGGGAGGGCTCTTCTCCACCATAGACTGTGGCCTTGTGAGGCTGAGGGGGAAAGAGGACCCCTGGAACTCCATCACCAGTGGAGCCATGACGGGAGCCATCCTGGCAGCACGTAGTAAGTGTGTAACTGTTTTACAATGGTACTAATGACTACAGACCAACTGTCTGTTACTACTGGCAGTGCAGGTGGGGCAATCACACTGCAGTCTTTAGTGTTACTGGACCACTTATCTGTAAATACAGTTTTACACCCCTCACTCACAGGTAGCTACAGTAACATAATATTGTAGTGTTGGCGAACATTTGAGCATCAAGTTAGCAGCAAAAGCAAAATCCCTTGCTTTTTTTCACAATTTGGAAGTTACACCATTGCTCTAACTCTTAATTCTTTTCATTAAATAAGTTGTTTTCATCACATTTCATGGTATCAAAAACCATTTTGTCAATAAAAAATAGAAATGCAAGGAACTTAAAATGCTCTTTGGCTTATTTCCATTGTGTCCTCCACTTACTTTTCCTACTGTCTTCCACATAGCAAATCCATATTATTGAGACAGCTACAAAGAATTAGGCACTTATAATGCACATACTCCCCTGGATATCAGGCTTATTGTTTTTATAAATCTGCTTGGTTTGCCAGCTTTTCAGTTCTTGTGATTGCTATATTTTCACCCAATTTTTCCAAAATTATGTTCTCCTGGACTCAAGCTATGCCAGAAATCAAACTCTTCAGCTCATATTGATTTAAGGTTGTTTAACTGTCAGAACAGAAGGTTCAGAGAAACATGGTAAATAGTGGTGGACCAACATGTTTTTTGGGCCAATACAATAAGATTATTGGTAGGCAAGAAGACTAATAAGTAATAATAATTTGAAGTTTATAGTGTGAGAATATTAGGCAATATTGACAACCTGTATCAGTCATTTTTTTGAATGTGACTTCATTTCAGTGTGAATCAGTATTTTTCACCTTCAGAGCTATACAGGCTATTATTTTGTCTATATAACTCATTCTAAATTGTGTGCATGTGTGTGTGTTTTCTCAGGTGGGCCTTTGGCAATGGTGGGCTCTGCAATGATGGGTGGGATTCTGCTGGCCCTGATTGAGGGTTTTGGCATTCTTCTTACTCGATACACGGCACAACAGTTCCAGAACCGTGAGTCTAACCCCTCTTAATTTGACAGACTTCATTAGCAGGGGCAAATGCGTGGCAGTTTTCAGTATTCACAGTGCAAATGCGTACCTAATTTGAGTAACTTCATAGTGCAAAACTTATTCTAGTGGGTACCAGAATCCACATTTCAAAAGCACCAAGCACTTTTTTGTATTTCCGTGTTTGTACAGAATACAGCATAATAATCTATTTAAAGGACTGAGTTTTATTCATGAACAATTATCACTGGAGTGCTTGCCATTCAGCACGTTTCCATAAGTCTGGTGTGGTTGTAATCAGAATGATGGATCAAAAGAGAGATAATGAAAAGAGAATAGAAGCATACAGATGTCAAATTCAGATGCACGGTCAGAGTTACGGAGGAAGGTATAGCTGCACTTCTTTGGAAGAGCATGGTATGTGCCATCTAGTTCAGTTTATGATTGATGGCCAAATATGATGTTTTTCTATGTTTGAGCTATAGTTAATACATTTTAAAACACTGTTCCACCTTTCCGGAAAAAACAGTTGGTTAACATTTAGCCCTGTCAGCGTTCTGGGGTCTACAATATCCAGTTAAGAACTATATTCAATACAGTTTTAACACATTTACATTTAGGAGTCTTGTGACAACTCACATAAGATATGAGTATTTTATTAGCTTTTATGAGCTTCCTCTGGGGGATGCATTTACCAAATTGTGTCCCACTTTTCACTGTCAGTTGTCCTGTAATGTTTATGGTTGATTAATGAAGCACAATTAATCAAATTGACCAGTACAGTTAATAGCATTTGTCTTATTCGTTCAAATTTGATCCCAAGTAATATTTTGTTTCTCTCCTCTTCTTTCCCTTCAGCGAGTCCATTTCTGGAAGATCCTAGTCAGCTTCCTCCTAAAGATGGAAGCCATGGGCAAGACAATCGTGGCTATGGACAGTATCAGTAGAATTACTGTGTTACCACTGTGACTGTGACTCTGCAGGGTAGACTTTATAATCTACAACCTTTTACATTTTAAGGTGCACTCTGGCAACGACTCGCCTCTAGACTCTGCATATATAGTAAATGCTCAGGGGCAGTAAGTCACATTTATTTATGAGCTGTGTTTATACACTAATGTATTTGTTCTCATTGAACAGGGAAGATCCAGCAGCATTTGTATGCTAAGACGCATAATGCGGACATCACTGATTATTATTATTATTATTATTATTATTATTATTAGGATGTTTGTGTATTTAAGACAGTTCAGACATGCATGAAATGCATCATTCTCTTTTTCCCAAGACATCTGTTCAGTTCAGAATCACTGGTACATCCAGAGCAAACTCCATTTCTCCAAAAACATGGCAACATTTGAGCTTATTAAAACATTAGAGGGAGCATCGCTTCAAATATTAAATGATACTTCAAAAATGATTACAAAATCAATTTTTGTAAAGTAAGATATTAAATGTTACAGTTCGGACACTCAGTATTACTGCCAGTCCTGTCAAATGTCTTTCTAGGAATATTTTTGTCATCTTCCCTTTTCTCATTTTCACCTCTGAAGGTTATTTAAAAGTTAGTGGCTCCTGTTTTACATTTTTACAGTACAGTAGACTCTTGCATATATTCTATCACTCTCCATTTTGTCCTACATTTATTATCTGATTATAAGGTAAAATGAAGGGACTGTCTTTGTGTCTATTACAGTAGGTTTTGTTGATGTATTTATTCATGAAAGAATGTTAATGTATAAAAGTATTTTACGATTGAATTGACTGGATAGTCCGTGTATTTTGTTAAAGAGCAGAGCTTGAAAAATTTAGGAAGGATACATATTAAATACACTGGATTTACCAAGACCTGTCTATTCTGATTCATGGGCATTGTTAGGTCTGGGCAAATCAGAAGTAATAATTTAAAAAGCCATCCTATCTACCCAGACACACATACAAAGAAACTACAGTGCTGACTGTTTCAAGATCCTCTCTGAATGGCTACCTACATAACTTTCACTACTGATGTCAGGAATTCCTGAGTTATGCTATCAAGATTCCAGAGATGTTATGTAATTCTCCCCATCACAACAGGTTTGCACACAATCCTTGAACAGGGAAAAGCAAATGCAATTCTGCACAGGTCACCTCTGTATATCAGAGTAACCAAGATATGTTAAATGTCCATTTGTCAGATGTGAACACACCACACAGTGTGAAAAGCATTAAACTGTTCTCTGTATTCAACCCATTCACCAAGTGAAGTAGTGGACAGCCAGGAACATAGTGCCCTGGGAGCAATGTGTGGAGACTGTATCTTGCTCAGGGGTACCTCAGTGGTGCTGGTAGCAGTCCTGGGATTCAAACACAGCCTTCCAATTGCAGGAGCAGAGCCCTAACCGCCAGGCCACCAGGATCCTTTACTGGACATTTCTTTGCGTTTTAAATAATACTAGCAAAAAGTTGTCGTTCCAATGATTGCTAGCTCTGGAAGATAACCATATGAAATAAACGAAGGCATAATATTTTGCATAACTCATTCAGGCCAGTCAGCTGAACGTGCGGCGTTGCATGCTGGGTAATGTAGTTCTGCTGGAGCGTGGAAAAATGGTGGACGTTCAGCCTCCGCCTTTGAGGAGCCTGGATGATTTTCTCTGGACCTCGGCCCGATTCTCCGCACCAGATATTCGCAATTTAGAGCGATGGAACAACCGGATAATTAACAACTTGCTGTATTACCAGACGAACTATTTTGCAGCTTTCTTAGGGCTGCTGCTTCTGGTGGGGTGAGAAAACACTCGTGACGTGTTCCTCCATTCAGTCCTGCTGCTGCTGCTGGGTTTTGTTGTGTTGTCCACAGAGGACCTATACCATTCAGCAGTTTTAAACTCTTGTTACATTTTGAAAATGCCCACACCACCTAGTTTCCTCTTGTGTCAGGCAGGCAGGAGTGGTCTAGGCTTTTTTTTTTCAAGGTTCAAGGGTACTTTATTGTCATCAGCAGCTGTGTACACGTACATAGTGAGATGAGACAACGTTTCTCCATGGACCACAGTCCGCAACATTCAACAGTCACCAGAGAGCAAGTTTCAACAGGAGACAATAGAGAAACAATAAATAAGCACCTATGTGGACACTACGTAAACCTGGAATGATGAGTATTGCACAGGAGGCAGTTACAGCACTGAGCAAAGTGCAAGGGATTACAGAAACAGTAGAAGAAATACACAATATAGCAGTGTAACAGTATTGTGAGTGGGATGTGAATCTTAGGCAGTCCAGTAAGTAGCTAATAGAGAAGTGTGACATAAAGTGGGAAGTGTATGTAAAGTTTTCCTTTTTGAAATTTTACCCCTGGGCTGTTACTAAAGGCAATTAGTCTGTGAAGAAACTGGTCACCTAATTGAGGAATAGTTTTGAATGAGAAAAGATTGTAAATCTCTTCTGACATTCTCTCTCGTAGATTAGAGAGACCCTAATCCAGAAAATTGTAAAAAGTAGCCATGTTTGGCCCTTAAACAACTGAAAGCAATGAATTGCTTTCATGTGTTTACAGTGAGGCCTTTTTTCCCAGACCGGTTTTACTTTAAGTGACATTTCATGGCCCTGTTCTGTCTTTTCTCCCTTTCAATAAAAGCGCTGTTGCTATTCACCCTCCACTTCTTTCTCTCTCATCTTACCCCACGTTTACCGCTTTCATCTCTCACCTTGCACAGGTATTTCCAGCCGTTGCAGCTTTTTGTTGGGGCAGCCGTGGTGATTCTGGTGTTTCTGGGCTTCGTGTGGGCTGCAGAGAACAAGGCTGTGGTCAGACGCTTCAGGAGGAACCATCCATCTCTCTGTCTGGTGGCTATCCTAGGCTCCAGCTACCTTTTGCTGTCCGTCCTGGGAGGGGTAGCCGTCTTCCTCTTTGGCATCACCTTCCCCATTTTAGGTCAGTATCTCCTTCAGTGTTGCTGTGGTCTGATCTGTTGTGGATATCCTCGTATTTATCATTAAGATTGCATGTGATGCCTTTAAACTGGCAGCAAATTGTTCAGGTTGCATGTTGTACAATTGGCCTAATCCACTAAGACATAGTACGAGCTGCGATTGTTCCAATTTTTAGTATGTGTTAATAAAGAACGTGCTCGTTCCTTGTACCTTTCTATATGAAAATGTATTGCAGTGTGTCAGTGTAGGCCGCAGGGTTTGCCAACTCCGGTTCTGGAGGTCAGGTGTCCAGCACGTTTTGGTGATTTCCCTGCTCAGAAACACCTGGTTCACCTCACCAGTTAATTGTCAGGTTTAGTGAGTGTGTTTAAGGAGAACTACCATCAAACTGTGTTGGACACCGGCCCTCCAGAACCGGAGTTGGCGACCCCTGGCTTAGGGCGTTCCACAGTTTAAAAACAATGTAATGGAATATAATTCCCAAATTTCCAATCAGATTTTTGTGTTATAACTTATTGGCATTGTCTGGAAATGCTTAGGCATTCCTGTAGTTTGAGACAATATTAAATGTTCTGTCCTGTCTCTTTTCTTTCAGTCATCCTGATCCATGCCTCAGTGAGGCTGAGGAGCTTAAAGAACAAACTGGAAAACAAACTGGAGAGCATAGGGCTGAAGAGGACACCCATGGGTCTGCTTCTGGAAGCACTAGGTCAAGAGCAAGAGGCAGGATCATAGTCTATGCCACTGACCTAAGCCAGTCTCCAGTAACTTTCCTCTAAGGCCTGTCATGATCAACTCTCTTAGTGGTTTGTTCTTACAGTTGTGCCAGTGCTCCGCCACATGTTCAGGGAGGCCGTAGGGGAGGGGGATAGATGTTAATTTTGGGTGGAACATGCTTTGGGAGGAAGGGGAGTGGGGTACATTCAAATGAAGTGTAATGGACGTACAATGAGTTTTCATTGAAGACAGAAAGTGTAAGCGAAACCATGTTACAGCAGGGGTGCACAACTCCGGTCATGGTGGGTCTAAACAGTTTGTTAGTTCCCCTGTTTAATCACACTCACCAAACCCGGCAATCAACAGACAAGTTTGTTTACCAGACTGCGGGACAAGTGCCCTCCAGGACCGGAGTTGTGCACCCCTGACCTACAGCAGATATTTGAGATGCTTTTGCTGTAGCTTCTGGACTTGTAATTTTGCTGCAGTGAGACATGTAAGGGCATTGTTTTACAGTTAAAGTGTATTGCTTTATAATCCTGTTTATTCTTGATGCACATAACCAGCTTATGTCTATAAGGTCCCACAGTGCATTACTTTTTTTTGTCTGTGCAAATATTCACTTGTTAATGATAATTTTGTGTATTTTCTCTGTCTTATTGCACATGGCAATGCATTCAACTTTGCAGCGTTATGAAAATCATGTCTTATATAACGATTCCTTGACATACTGTCAGCAATGATACATGAACTCTAAGTTTCATTTTTAATTAATGTTAATGAAATGGTATAGACCTTAAATTTGTTTTCTTTAAATAACTCTGGCTTGAATTACACACTACAAATGTTTACATATTTTGATCATTTGATCTGACTCAGTTTTTCCTCTGAACTCTCAATTAAGTATTTTGTGTAAAATAGTTTGCACCACAGTTTTTGTTCTGATCTATGTCTAGGGCAGTATATTCCTCAGTGTTCAAATGCCAGACTGTTTTTTTGCCATACATTTGACACCTATCTTTCTTCTTCAGGACAGGATGATGATGGATGATGTTAATATTGAAAATCTGTGACTGAAACTGTATAACTCTTTAAGCATTATTCCTTAATACATTAGAGACAGCTGTAAGAATATGTAATAACTTGACAACAGTATAGGACAGTATTGGGGCAGTCTGTCAGTTGTTACATAATTTTTTCATTGAGATGTGAACAAAGTCATTCAGTTGTTTAAAGTGAAACTGTGCTTTGTGGAGAAATGTGCTGAGTTTGAATTCTTTACAGTGTTTGTGACAGGAACCAGGGCAAAATGACCAATGAACACACACACACACACACACACACACACACTATTAACCTATTATACGTAATGTTGATAGTTTTACTAGTGGTAAAACTGAAGAAAGAAAAATTTAGGATATTATTTTTCCTTATCTATCGTAAACCATTTTCTGTGGCCTTTAGTGCTTCAGACGTCTGGTTCTCTTTACTGATTCTACAATGGCACAGTTCACATCGAAACACTGAATAGTTTTGTTTACTGTTTAGTTGTGCAGAAATGTTTTAAAATTTGGAAGGTTCCCTGTTAAGCTGGGGTACTTTATTTTGCTCCAATTAACTTTGTTGCAAGGAGATTTTGTGCCTACTGCCTAAAAAAGATTTTCTTTTCTTTTGTGCATTTTGCATTGTGTATTTGAAGTTTACAACACACGTTGTCTTGTCATGAACGTCTTAAATCCATTGCAGTGATTTATAGAAATATACTGAGCTTTCAGACATGTGTAGTCTGTGTTTCCTTTTGTCTCCAGAAGGGGGCGCGTTGTCCCATTCATATAAATGTTGCTAAAGACACTTAACATCCAACTGCATTTCATCCTTTATATGTATGTAAATATTTAAGATATTTTAGGTTCATATTTTATCGTGTTTCCCATCATATTCAGTAAAAAAATAAAAAAAACATAAAAAGCAGCTTTTCTCTTGGGTATAATACCTAAACCTGTCTTCACATTTATAATCCCAAATTGAGGTTCAGAATGGAGTGATAAACTTACAAAAATGCACGTTCTAAAAGTTTTACAAAGATTTGACTGACCGACTAGAAATTTCGTCCTCTTCCCACCTCCCTGCAGCAGATTTCAGTGTGGTCATCCCTGTTAACCGGCTCAATTGGGCTAATCTCGTACACAAAGCTTATCTTACTACTGAGAGTTGCTGCAGAGCCTGAGGGAACCAAATTATCTCTACGAGGCTGTGTGTTTTAAATGTATTTTATTTGTATAACTTCTCATTAAAACCATTAGCTCTTTATGTTCGTTCAGTAGGTATAAGTACAGGAGAACATGTCAATCCAGCCTGACACACTAAAACTAATGGAGAAACGTTGAAGACTGTTAGCTTTGTGAGTATGAAGTGAACCGGTGAGCGTTTATGGTTCGAGGAGAAGTTGAGGAGGACAGAAGAGCCTTGAGGTGAATATTTGATGGTGAGGAGAAGGACGGGTGGTCTACTGAAGAGGTGACCAAGCTGAAGACATGGACGCAGCGCCTAAAGGTGAGAAAGTAGAATCAGAATGTGTGGCATTATAAATGTAAATACATAATTACACTTAATAGCACAATTTATTCCTCAGTTCAACGTTATGGTGACCTATGGGCTTTTACAAATTAGTTACTCTCATTTGTAGATAAAAGACTCCGGGAATTTGTGCCTATTCATTTTGTAGAGCATTAATTAGGTCAGGCACTGATGTTGGACGACAAGGCTTGGCTCGCAATCCCCATTCCAGTTCATCCCAAAGGTGTTGGATGGGGTTGAGGACAGGCCTCTGTGTGGCCAGTCAAGTTCTTCCACACCGAACTCATCCAGCCATGTCTTTATGGAGCTCGCTTTGTGCACTGGGACACAGTC
>JBBJLS010069982.1:0-12380 GCA_037577275.1 Bryconaethiops microstoma
TTTCAGTACATATGCTGCAAACACAACAAATGACAATTTTCAGTTCTTTACAACTTAGTGTTTTGAAGCTTACTGTGCATAATAATTTGGAACAGGGTAAAAAACTTTATTGTAAGTTTTTTATATTAAAAAAAACTTATCATTAGATTTGTTCAATAAAATTTGAATTATTCTGACTGTTGTTTACATTAATTATTTAGATAAATGAGAAAAATATCATTTGCATAATAATTTGGAACAGGGTGTAGATGACTCCGATGAGGAGCTCTAAGAGTCGTTCAAACCTAAGACTCAGCATGTTCCAGCACGTATGGTCCAAACACAGTGATGAAGACTCTTCGGTTTAAACAGCGATCTAAAAATGTATTATTTTTTTCAACCTTTTCACAATCCGAATTCGTTCTGTTCTTAATGTCCAGATTTCAATTTTTCAATGTGCACAACAGTGCGCAAAACAACACAATACATCAGATATGCAGGAGGACACAGTATGATAGATTAAGATATCAGTGTTGGGAAATTTCACCTTCTCTGTTTGTGTACACACTGTAGGTGCCATATGAGGAAGTGCAGTCATTAATTCATCCACAGGTCAACAGACAGTTGAACTCCTTTTTCTTCCCTGACCTGCACAACCAGTTTTACACACACACACACACATTCGCACTGAATACACTCTGTATAGGTCTGCTGCTGTTTGTCTCATTCATATGCATTTTAAGTCTGTCTGCTGAATAATATTGGTTCAAATGTAGTGCAATTTTTTAATGCAGAAGAATTGCTAAAAAAAACCAAAAAAAAACATGGCTCTGTGGCTGTACAAAGGCCTAACAGTTAAGTATGAATAACAATTATGTAAATATTTATGAATTATTAATCACAGCAAGGAACTGCTGATAGCTATATATTGACGAGCATTTTGAGCCTGCACTAACTGAACTGAACAATTTCTGTGTTTGTGTGTGTGTGTGTGCGCGTGTGTGCGTGCGTGTGTGCGCGTGTTTTACTTCTGCCTTCTCCCCACATCCCGCTATAGCAAAAACAGATGGACTGCATTGTAAGGAAGTTACACGAGTTGGACCTTAGCCGGCCGCGCCTGTGTGCTGGTGTGTAAAGAAGAGAAGTCTGAGCACTTTCTGTGTGTGTGTGTGTGTGTGTGTGTGTGTGTGTGTGTGTGTGTGTGTGTGTGTGTGTGTGTGTGTGTGTGTGTGTGTGGGTGACGTGCACTCTCATCCACCCTTTTTCCCTCTCCAGCTTTCAACATGCCACTGATGATCAGAATTAAGCAATGCTTCTGCTTCTTAATATCAGAAATTATATGTGACACTGCTGTAAATACAGAGATGCGGTGACGCAGCTTTAACAATCCAAAAATGTCATTTGAGAATTATTTTTTTATTCACGCTCATGGAAGTAGCACACATGGAGAACAAACTACAACAGCCTAAATAAATAAAACAGAAAACTCATGAAAAAACAAAATTGCCTCGTTGTTTTACTTAATTTTTTTGGTTGATATATAAGTTCCGTATCGGAACCGTGCAGACAATGATATACGATGTAAACAAGTTTCAAAGCGTTTCATGCACTTCTCGGTCTGCACAGTTCAGATATGGAACTTAGGCCTCAAAAACAAGGACAGCTTTGAATGCATTGTTGTTTGATGTCATGAAGCACAGCATACATACATTCACCTATTTAGCTAACAGCGGTTCACTCATACTGAAGTTATGTACAACAGCACTAAGCAGCCAATCATGTCATTTACATATCATGTTTGTTTGAACAAAGCCTTGTATCATCATATTTTTAACTTCTTTTCAAAGTTTAAAACTCCGTCTCACCTTTACCTTTACACTGTGTGAAAATTTCACAATCGCTTAAATAGGTCAAAATAAGTTCTATACTAATAAGTTCCATACTTCTATACTAATTTTCATTATACGTTTGAGATGTTTTTGTCCTTTCATAGTTCTTGTAAAGTTACATGAAGAGGTTTTGTTCTAACGGTGGCGATATAATCAGGAGAGTATGTGAGCCTTTTAACAGTGTCATAAACAATATACAGGTGACTGATAAAGCCAAAAGAAAAAAAAATATATGACTTGTCAAAGTGGGCCATCTGAACAGCTGCAGTGCAACCTGGCACTGGTAGTGGTGGTAGTAGCCTTCTGGGCAGCTGGAAGGCCTAGTGGTTAGGCCCTGCAATCAGAAGGTTGTGGGTTCTAATCCCAACTGCTAATGTCACCACTGAGGTACCCTTGAATCCGTTGGCGGCAGCCCACTGCTTCACTCTGTGAATGGGTTCAATGCAGAGAAAAAATTTCACATTGTGCTGTGGTGTGTTCACGCATGACTATAAGAAATAAAATAAATAAAGAAATAAAACACTTGCCTGTGAACCCAGTGACCACAAAGTCATTGAGCAAGACATTTAACCCTCAGTGTCTGCAGGGCGACTGTAACTAATGACTGTAAGTCGCACTGCCAAATGCCAAAATGAATTAATTCTACAAGTTGTTCTGGGGTGTTCTGGGATGTCTCATCAGTTGGCATTTTGATCATTTTTGACAATGAGGGCAACCCAGACTCTCCTCTAGGTTCACCTGAAATGAGACCAGGAGAAGGGATGATCATATCATTTACACTAAATGAAATGAGATCATATCATTTACACTATTTTTATCATCAAAATGTTCACTTACCCCATGCACCCACTGTAAATCAGGATTCTGTCACTCCCATCTCATGTGCAAATACAGAATATGGACACCTGGCTTTCAGGGTTTGGGCTAGGCCACGAAACTCCCAGTGAAGGGCAATCTTAATGCTTCAGCTTACAGAAACATTTTGAACAACGCCATGCTTCCAACTTGTTTGGAGAAGGCCCTTTTCTATTCCAGCATGACTGTGCCCCAGCGCACAAAGTGAGCTCCATAAAGACGTGGCTGGGTGTGGAAGAACTTTACTGTCCTGCACAGAGTCCTGACCTCAACCCCATCCAGCACCTTTGGGATGAACTGGAACGGAGATTGCGAGTCAGACCTTCTCATCCAAGATCAGTGCCTGACCTCAGAAACACTCTACAGAATGAATGGGCACAAATTCCCCACAGAAACTCCAAATTCTTGTGGAAAGTCTTCCAAGAAGAGTGGAAGCTGTTAGAGCTGCAAAAGGGGAGCAACTCCATATTAAAGTCTATGGATTTGTACGCAATCTTTTTAAAGTCCCGGGTGGTGTAATGGTCAGTTGTCCCAATACTTTAGTCCATATAGTGTATGTACTCTTTTACTCTAGTTCATGACAATATTGTACTGTATTCAAAGCCCTGTACGCACAGTCTCTGAATGGTTATATTATTAGTCGGTGTATTAGCCTTGAGTCCGCAGCGCCCCGACTACAAAGGAAAAGGATTTTTTTTTCTTTTTTTCCCGCCATTGTCCTTTCAGACTGTTACATAACAATCCATACATACACACAGACACACACTTATCTGCACCATCTCTACCCACTGACCCCGATTCCACTGCTGCAGACCTGCAGGAAGCCAAACAGCCAAAGGCCTGCAGAACTGCACATAGCCCACTCTCCCCCTCTCTCTCTTTCTCTCTCTCCTGCTCTTTTTTCCACTCACCATGAGTTATGTAAGAGAAGTCTGTGGGTTTTTCACTACAGCCTCTATCCTGCATCTCTCCCTCCCTCTGCTTGCGTTTCCCTCTACTGTCAGTAAGTATCAGAAGCATTTCTGCTTTTCAGGCTTACACTTTATTTATTCATTATATTGCTCTCTTTCAGAGAATTCTTCACACAGTTAGCCCAACACTTTTGGACGGAACTGTCAACAAGTTTTTCCTCATTTCAGTACAGTGCACGTTCAATGAACACCATATCTAAAATTCTATCATTCACTTCTCACTCAGCCTTTAAAGGGCCCACACAATGGAAAATGAAACTGCCCTCACTTTTTTTCTTTAAAAAAGAGATTAATGTAGTATGTTAACACTGTTAAAGTTTCAAAACGTACCACTTGCTCCCCAGTCCGTATATGAAAACTAAGCAGCAAAATTCCCTCTGTTTGTGATGTCACAACACATTTACACAAACCCCGCCCACTCAAACTGGAGTTATTTAAGGAGCATCTGCTATTTTTAAGGAGGAGTGCTTTTGGAGTAAGCAAACTGCTTAAAACCATTTATCTGAGCAGTGAGGGACTCTCCGCCAGCAAATACACAAGTTAACATTAGAATAAATGCAAACAAACAAGAAAGCATTTGCTTTGTCAATAAAAAGTATTTAAAGTTTTGTGAGCTGGTTAGAAGAACACAGGTTCTGTCCCAAATTTCACCTCAGTGCCTTTATTATGCGCTTAGATTTGTGAAACTCCATCAGCAGCTCCTGCTTGACTTTAGTGAAGTATTGATTGAGCTAATGACCAGGTACTCGATGTGTCTGATGAGAACTACAAAGTAATTCTAGGTTTCCATGAGGAGAGGTCTAGGAATGATTAAGCAAACACAGAAATACATAAAATCTCTATTTACTCTATTAATATTTTTTGTATATACTGTAATATTAGTTCTTAAAAACATATACTGCTCAGCTAAATATACTATTATATGGTTCTGTTAATATGTACAGTAACAGAAATGGCCTGGTTAATTCTAAGGGATAAAGAGAGGTCTTGTAGTAATACGTTATGACTATTTTTGGTGCATAAAACCACACAAATGTCATAAATGGACCTTGAAGGAAAAATATAAAATGCAAATGCTTGCATCTGCTATGACACTTAACACTTAAGCATGAAAATAAACTGCATTTCAGTCATATATACTGATCAGAGCTGAACGACTGCAGAGGTGAATGACTGAATCTCTTGAATGTACGTAAATAGTGCAGATCGGGGGCGAGGTTGTGTAAAAAGGGGTCGGTTCTGGAGTTCACACGTGATGGACTATTATAGAGAGGGCATTATCTGCAAATGCTTATAAAACTGATTAAGCATTTACTGTACTTTTCTTTACTAGATTATGCAAAATGCTGGATTTTTTGTCTGTTTGTATCAATCATTACATTTGTTCCATTGTAGATATACCAATCTATTGATGTAGAGTTAAAATATTTATTAAAATAAAAAAACACATTACAAAATCAGACAAAGAATAACAAATAATTTTTTATTTGTTCATAGATCATTGATAATTTTTCATCTGCTTCATAGATTTACATGAAAAAATGCTCACAGCTGTCAGTGTTTCTGAGGCCACTGACTGGTGACTGACCAAGCGTTCCTCTTGCAAAAACACAGGACCTGCTGATTTGATGAAATTACTTCATGACTGCATGAGAAAACAGAAAAATAATGAAGGAGTTGTGGTCATCTGTCCTTTTGTGGCCTTGCCTTTTTTCCAGATGGAAACATCCGCCTCATTACCATCCCCTTTATTATTAATATCATCATTAGACGAAAGAACTTTGATCACAAATGCTTGTACAAAAATTCTGAATTAAGAGCATGTTGACCGTTGGTCAGTCTGAACGAAAAAAAGCTCTTTGCCTGCTGATCTGGATTAATCCTGTTAGTTAAACCTACAACACACTCACACACACACATACACACAGGCGGTTCTCTGCAAACTCTCATGGTGATGTAAGAGGAGGAATCAGTGCTGATGTTGTAACTGTTTGTTTATTTATTGTTTGTTGCCTTATATGTTATATTGTTCGTGTTACTCTTCCTAACCTTACACGCCTCTGTGCTCATATAGTGCTTGTCAATGCAGCTTTAGTACAGTAATGTGTTCTAATAGCAATTCTAGTGTTATTGATAATAATAATAATGATAACAATAAATAATAATAATAGGAAACACAGCACTAATAAAATTATTCAAAAATAAATTACAATAAAAAACTTTAATAGTAAACACATGACAAACAACAACAACAACAACAATAATAATAATTTTGCGTGATTACATAAGTTGATACGATTGTTGGTCAGTAGGGGGTTGAGTTACTCAATGTTGTCACATATTTTGTGGTGAGAGCTGCTGTTTCCCCCCTAGGAAATTGGTAATTTTCCTGATTTTTACATTTGGCAGTAGCCTGGTGGGTAAGACATTTGCTTGTGCTCCAAGGGGGCTGTCCCGGTAAGTAATAATCGTAAATCACTCTGGATAAGGGCATCTGCCAAATTCCACTTTACTTTATTCTTTGGTAGTTTTCCATTATTTATTATAGAATAATATTAAATTAGATGCATGCTAGTTTTTATCATTTGGATTTAAAACATGAATTTTTGAGTGAATTTTAAACCCTAATCGAGTCTCTGCTTTCAATGAAATCCTAGAGTTCAGTTAATCGTCACAGAGTCGGCGTCATTCAAATTCTCCCACTCTCTGCTTGGATTGGATGAGGAGACGGTAGCTCTAGTAGCAACAGTGTCTGATTGGTAGAGATGGAGATGGGGCGGGCTTCATTGTCCGTAAGCACAAAAGAGGCGTCGAACCGGCCGGTATAAACTGAATTACAAAATGTTATTAAGTTCCTGATGCTGTTTTTGTGTCGCTAATTTATTATACACAATATCTATTTATTAATAGAAGTGTTTGCTAGGGGTGGACGGTTTAAGAAACTTTAAGCAGTAAATTGAATATATTTTTACACAACTAAATGCATTTTTGAAAAGTGTATATCTTCCTTATGCTTTCTTTCTCTTAATTGTCTCTTTTCTCTCTTATTCTCTTGGTATGTTTCCAACTAAGTGGCAAATTAGTAGAAACAGAAGGAGGTGTTTCTAATAAAAGTGGCCAATGAGTGAAGGTACAGTGAGATGTTTCCAATAACGTGGCCAGACACTGGAAACAGAAGAAGGTGTTGCTATGAAAGAGGACATTGAGTAGAAGCAGAAGTAGGTGTTTCTAACAAAGTGGGCAGTCACTGGCAACAGAAGGGATGTTTCTAATAAAGTAGCCAGGGATGATAGGCAAGTGAGATGTTTTTAAAAATGGGGCCAGGGAGTAGAAGTAGGAAGTGTTTCTACAGATCCTGTGCTTCAGTAGCATTTCTATGTTGTTCTGTTGATAAACGCCGAAAAGTTTGATCAGTTACTGATTGGTTCCTGCTCTTCCCTCTCTGCCCTCATGTGGACTTCACGCCACGGTGCTATTTTTGTACAGTAAGGTGTTGCTGCCCTCTAGTGTAGTGTAGGAGGTAAAACGACGTCAAGTCAGACATGATACACTATAACGGACAAAAGTATTGGGACGACTGACCGTTACACCAACAGGGATTTTAATGGCATCACATTCAAATCCATAGACTTTAATACGGAGTTGGTCCCCATTTTGCAGCTATAACAGCTTCCACTCTTCTTGGAAGTCTTTCCACAAGATTTTGGAGTTTCTGTGGGAATTCTGTGCTCATTCATTCTGTAGAGTGTTTATGAGGTCAGTCACTGATGCTGGACAAGAAGTCCTGGCTCAGAGTCTCTGTACCAGTTCATCGCAAAGATGTTGGATGGGGTTGACGTCTGGGCTCTGCGGGCCAGTCAAGACACTGTAAGACCAGAGCAATCCGGATCATTAAAGACTCGTTCCACATCAGCAACTGTTCTGCCTCTTGAACGGTTCCTCAACCTTATGCCCATGACTGAGAGATTCAACAGGAACTTTTTTCTTCAGGTCATAAGGCTCCTCAACCAGGACAGGCCTCACAGTCACACAACAGCACTCCTCATACTATAATGTCTTCTGCACCCTTTTTAAAACTATAAAGCACATGATCATTCACCAATTCCTTTGTCTTGCCTTCTGTGCATGTTTTTGGGGTGAAATATTACTGTGTGCACTGTGCAATTTTCCTGGTGCATTATTACTGTTTTATGTCTGCTGCTAACAAACATATATACATATAGCTTGTATATTTATAATTTTGCATTATTTGTATAGTGTACTTTTTATATTATACTGTTGTGTTGTATAGCTATTCTATTGGTTTATGCTGCTACGTTTGTACTGTCCGCACTGTACCGTAACAATGCAAATTCCCCACTTGTTGAACTAATAAAGGTTTGTCTTTTCAAATTTTATCGTATTAACTTTCACCATTTGCATAATGACACAGTCTTTTTATTGTCCACTGTAAATATTCGGATACTTTTTATACTGTTATATTGTTTACAACTGAGTACGTTTGTCAAGTCAAGTCGAGACAAGTCAAGTCAAGTCAAGTAGGTTTTTATTGTCATTTCTACCGTATATACACAGTACATAGTAAAAACGAAACATTCCTCCAGAACCATGGTGCAACACAAGAGCAGAACACAGCAGAACACAAGACCACAAGTGCAACAAGGACAAAGAGCTAGAAAAAAAAAACCACAAGAGCAACAATACAACTACACGAGACAAGACAAGACAACGTCCAGTGCAGCAGCTACAGTGAGGATAAATACAGTATTTTGATTTCGGTACTGTATTCTAGCAGAGATGTGCAAAGATGCAGAACAGAAGTTACATGTGCCAAATAAATGCAGAACAGCAATAAATATGATTGTGCAATTTTAATGCAGCAATAAATACAGCTGAGGGTTAAGTGTCAAGGACACAGTGGTAGAAAGTGGGGGGTTGAACCTTCAACGTTGTGGTTATCGGGTTCGCAGGCAAGTGTTTTACCCACTAGGCCACTACCACCCCATCGACCACCCCGTTGAGAGTGCTGGTTAATTTTGGTTTCATTTACCTGTGCTGCTGAAGTGGAGCTGAGTTAGAGCCTCTGGCTCCCCCTTCAAGCCTTCGTACAGCACGGCGGCCTGCTCCGCCCTGTCTCTCTCACCACTCTCCTCCTGCTCCTCTTTACTCTCCACTGTCTGAGAACACTCCTGCTTTCCTCCCTCGCTCTCTCTCTCCTCCTCCTCCTCCTCCTCCTCCTCCTCCTTCTCCTGCTTTACCAGCACAGAGCCGGACTGATGGAGAGAGAGGACAAGTTCAGGCTCTTCAACTCCGCTGGAATGAACAGAGGGATGCACAGCTGAAGCACACCGTGATTTGAATAAAATTCAACAATTCAAATAATCAAGGAACATGTATGCATACACATATACACACTATTGCATCAGGATCTTCAAGTTTAAAATAATATTCTGAGACCTAATGTGTGTTTGCTGTATCTGTATTTTATCAGAGATTCGCATGGACAATAATTTACATGCATTTTGCTAAACTTACAAAAGAGCTGCCATTTGAAACATGGACCCCACAAGACCTTTGAAGGTGTGCTGTGGTTTCTGCCATCAACATGCAGATTTTATTCCCAGTCATCAGAAAAAGCCTGAAATTCATCACACATCAGTGCATTTATTTCCAGTTGGCTTCACAGTGGGTCAGCACTCATTTCCCAACTTGTCACTTTGTTAAATATACTATATTTTTCAGCTGTAGGCTCTGATTTCTGCCCTCATTAACACAACTTGTGTAATCGTGATCAGTTGCTTCATACCCATTTAAAATACATTTTCATGATTTTACTTTTGTGCATTGTGTGTATATGATCATTCTAAAGAATCTACAGTCATTACGTTTTCACAGTACTGGAGTTAGGCATGTGCTCGAGCTCTTGGTTGTGGAGGCCTGTACAATATCTTACGGCAGGGGGCTAATTATCATTAATTACTGTGATCCACATCAGCCCAGAGCAGGAGGGAGCAGGACTTCACACACATGTAGAAACATCCCACTAATAAATGAACAATCGCGCTAAAAACACATAAATATATTTAGAATGATCATATATATATAATACACAAAAGTATATAAATGGAAATTAATTCTAAATTATTACAAATAACAGGTTGAAATATGAGTGCTGACTTACTGAGAAGCCAACTAGAAATAAATGCATCGGTGTGTGATGAATTTCGGGCTTTTTTGTTGTCACTAGGAATAAAAATCAGCATCTTGATTCCAGAAACCATAGCACACCATCAGAGAGTCTGTTCCTCAGTGGGTTCAGCACTGTTTCGGGCACCTGGTGGTCTAGTGGTTAAGGAGTTAAGAAGGTTGTGGGTTTGAATCCCAGGACTGCTAGTGGCACCACTGAGGCACCCTTGAGCAAGGTACCGTCCCCACACACTGCTCCCAGGGTGCTGTGTTCCTGACTGTCCACTGCTTCATCTGGTGAATGGAATAAATGCAGAGAAAGAATTCCCTTTTGGCAGCACAAGATGATCTACACAATATTAGGCAAGTGGTTTTAATGTTATGGCTGGTCAGTTTAATGTTATGGCTGGTCAGTGTGTAACATTTCACACTCTACTATTCGGAAACACAAGTGACTTATTATGAGTGTGTTTCCAGTGATGTGTTGTTAAGGATGTAATTGAGAAGCTTTATTGCTAATTAGACTTCTCTAGCTGGTGTGGGCTACATCCAGAAACCAGTGAAAACATATTTCTCTATCAAATACTCACATTGGCACAACATCCTCTAAAGAGAAAAGACCTTGTGTAGATGACGAGTCCTTTTTGGAATATAACACCACTTAGCACATCATATCCTCTGAAGACACTCTGTTACCCAGCCAACACAAAAACACTAACAATATTCTCTCAGCAGTTTGTAAATAATGAAACCTTTGAGTGCTGCAAATGTTTTTTAAAATTCATTTTCCCAAATTTTCTTCCAGTCTCTCCTGTTAGCTAGTTCCTCCCATTCGAATGATGAACCCTAAGCACCCAGAGAGAGACAGGACAGTTATCCTGAGTGATGAGGGAGAATGAAGACCACCCTAAGCACCCAGAAGGAAAGAATTATGAGCTACAGATTTTTTAAAGAATTTATGATATTGTTCGGCAGAGCATACATAAAGGTTAATTACCCTATTGACTTTTATTATAAGGATGTTCAGGTGCTTCCCCTTACTAAGCCCTGGAAAACGCATTGATATTATTGTCCATGATAATCATCAGCAAGCAACAGAAGCAGCAGGTTCAGGTTCAGGTGAAAAACACTGAATTGGCCCTTTAGGTCAGTTTCTATTGATGGTTTCATTGTGTTTAAGTAGTTATAATAGACTTGACCTCAGCAACTCAAATCAGCCCTTTATCAGATATTACTAACACATACTGTGGCAGCGGTACCTGAGGACGTAGTTGACACAGACGACACACTGTGGTTGAGAGTTTTTGTTGTTGTAAATAACTGTGGCCTGAGTCTCCACCCAAACAAAACCGCCCGTCTTCACCAGCATTCGGTAATGTCCCGTACACGCCTGACCCTTCACAAACACTTCACAGACACACACACACACACACACACACACACACACACAGAAGCCTTAGTAAACAAAACATTCATTGAATCTGTGTAGTAGATACAATTTAATTTAGGCCTGGTTTCCCAGACAGTCCTGGACTATATTTGTCTTTTAACAGAAAATATCCATTCATGATACTGTTTAGTGTAGGACTAGGCTCAATCCTTATCTGGGAAACCGCTTCTTAATGTTTATGATGTGTGTGTGTGTGTGTGTGTGTGTGTGTGTGTGTGTGTATTTCTTACAGTTGTTGTGTGCTTTAGTCAGACTGTCCGAGTCCAGCGCGTGGTAATATTCATACACTGAGTGCTGCAGTAGATCCTTGGGGGCGTATCCCAAAAACTCTTTGACCCTGTACAACACACAAACACATCATTCACTTTACCTACGCTAACTGACCACTAGATGGTGCTGCAGCCTCAGTGTAAGCTTTAAAATAAGGTTTGCCTCCCCCTTCTGCAGAACATCTCCGCAAGCCTTATATCCAGACAGTTTATTTCAAGTTAGTCTGTACCACAGAGCTGGACATGTTTTAGTTCACACCACTGCTATGCTACCACACACTGCTTCGCTGATCCTTCCTGGAGCGATAACACCACGTCACTGACCAAGAAGGCACAAACACGCCTCTACTTCCTCCGCAGACTGAAGAGGGCAAAGGTTTCACCCCCCATCATGCTCTCTTTTTACAGAGGCACCATTGAGAGTGTCATCACTGGCTGTATCGCTGTGTGGTTCGGAAGCTGCTCTGCCTCCGGCCGTAAGGCTCTGCTGCGGGTAGTGAATACAGCCAGCAAGATCATCGGCACGCCCCTGCCCCCCCTCACGGACACTTTCCATACCCTCCTCACCCGCAGAGCCATCAGCATCGCTTGTGACTCCTCCCACCCCTTACACTCCCATTTCAGCCTGCTGCCTTCAGGGAGAAGGTACTGGACACTCCGGGCCCTCTCCACCAGATTCTTAAACAGCTTCATCCACTAGGCTGTCAGGATGTTGAACTCTGTCCATTACCTGCCCACTCTGCCCCTGGACAGTAATATACTCACTGACTACCTCTTTTGT